>VXBO01001804.1:24341-44808 GCA_013400135.1 Rhinoptilus africanus | reverse complement strand
AGCCTCCTGGACTGTGCGTGCCTTTGATGCCAGCAAGCCTTGAGCCATGCAGGCCACCCCATTTTCAAAAACACCGAAACTCTGTGAGTGACAAAAGCCAGAGAGAGCTATAGACTGTGCCCATCTCTTTTTACCATGTTGCTGCCTACAACTGGAAGGAGAAGAGAAAATACCCTGTGGTCCAGATTCCCTTACTAATCATCCTGAGGAACTGGAGTATTTTTGGACGGCCCTTGGACTATGTGTTGCGACTTCATCGCACATGGAAGAGCAGTGCTGGGTAACAGTGCGAGCCTGCTGTCAGGCGGGGGGGTTTTCCTTCCCCACACACCGTGATTCTCCTCTGGTGCTCGCACTGAAGCAAGGTGCCTGCTCGCCCTCTGCCTCTCTGTCCACAGCCACAGGCTGTGACTCCTTTCTAAAACAAGCGGCTAGGAAACCCTTCCTGAAGAAAACTCCACGGCCTCCCAGCACGGCTACTGCTGGTGCCCAAATTGGTGTGCGGGGAAGGAGGCAGAGGGGATACCGGGGTCAGGGTTTAACGCAGCAAGGCCGCTTTCTTCCCCCTTCCCCAGCGCTGCTTTGTTTTTTCCCAGGGCTTTGTTTTCCAAACACTGGAGCAATGCCCAGAAGACCATCTACATCATCCCCGACACTTCCCCCGAAATGATGGCACTCATTCTCCAGTATGCCTACACCAGGACAGTGCTGGTCACGGCTGACAGCGTTGCCAGTTTGCTAATCACGGCGGACCAGTTCAACGTCCTGGGCATCATCAGACTGTGCTGCGACTTCTTGAAATCCCAGCTCTGCCTGGAAAACTGCGTCGGCAACTGGAGACTGACGGGCCACTACTACTGCCCCGACCTGCGAGAAGCAGCCCAGGAGTTCATCCTGCAGCACTTGGAGGAGGTGACCAGGGTGTCCAGAGAGCTCCTGAAGCTGCCCGTCAGTGAGCTGGAGCTCCTGCTGGGGCAGGAGGAGCTCCCTGTGAAAGAAGAGGTGGCCTTTGATGCCCTTATCAAATGGGTGGCTCACGACCTGCAGACAAGGAGGCAGCACGGTGCAGTCTTGCTGGGCAAGGAAGGCAGAAGGGCTTTTTTTCCTTGAAATAAACTCAGCGTTACGGACGGTTAAGACTTGGCTTAAAACTTTTGAACTCCTACGTGTGCAACGGTCTGCATTCATAGTTCATATTCCCTGTCCTTACACGTCCCTCATCCAAATCTGCAAGTGCCGTTTCTGTCAGTTGCATATAAACTAGGTTGTCCCAGAAGGTCCAACTCCCTGAGGAGCTGGAAGTGTGCTTTCCTCAAATTCAGGGTCCTGACTTTAGTCTCCCCGCTGGCAGCCACAGCCGTTGGGCCGTGAGCTCCGCCAGAGCCTGAGCACCGCAGCCCAGGCTGCCCCCAGTCTCCACGTCACCCATTAGCTCATTGGCGCTGGTGCCCATCGGGTGCGGGACGGCCTCTCCTCTGGCGGGGCTGTCTGTTACCTGGCTGCAGAAGTTCTCTTCAAGGCACTCCGCTGCGGGAGTCTCCTGTGTTGCCTACGGCTCACCGCGCTACATTTCCAGCGGCCGTTGGGCTGGCTGAAGTCCCCCGGCAGGAGGAGAACCCGTGAGCGCGGTGCCTGCTGCTGGAGCTGCAGTCGGGAGGCGCTGTCAGTGGGCTCCCCTTGCTGGGGCCGCCTGCAGTAGGTACCAGCCACAAGGCTCCCGTTGTTGCCTGGCTCTCTAATTCTTAGCCATAAGCTTTCAGCCTGCTCTTGGCTGCTCTTCAGAGAGAGCTCTTCCCACTCCATCCATTTCTTGACCTAGAGGGCAGCCCCTCTGCCCCTCCTTCCTTCCCTGCCACTGGCCATTGATCCTGAGGATGACCCCTAAGGTTTTCAGGGTACCTTACTGGAAACAGGGTGTAGAAAAATGATTGGAGATTGCTTGACAGACAAAATCGGAAAAATAGATAATTCCTGCCCTTTTTTTTTCACATTCATCTTTTCAGGAGTGCTATGAACGAGACGAGATGTTTTATGAAGTTTCCCAAACCCTCAAGGAATTGCCGTGCATCATAAATGTAGTTCTAAATGAAGCCCTATGCACAAGCAACCAGGAACATAGAACTGATTGGAAAATTTCCTATGTACTTTTTGCTTAAATGAATTTCAGATGTGGTTCACTGATATTGCAAGGCCTGCAGCAGGATATAAAAGGTGAGGAGATCTGCGTGAAGTTGTAGGAACAAGATTGGGCAAAGGTATTCCAGTGGGTTTAGCATTTCAAACAGAGCACCATAAAAAACCAAGACAGTCAATTCCATTGCTTAAGAATACTCAGTACTATACAGAGCGTTGTTATTACTTACAGCACCGTAGCCAGACTGAATGACATTTTCTTTTCAAGTCTTTAAACATGTGCATGTTAACATCTTACCAGAACAGCTTTGACTCTTAATGTATGGAGGCTGGGAGAAATGCACTTTTACTGTCCCCACTTTGCAAGTAAGGAACTGAGATTCGGTGATTTGCCTAAGGTGATGCTTGAAATTGATGGCAGAGTTGGAATTAAAACTAACTTCATTACTACATGCGGAGCTTTTTGCAGGCTGAGTGTTTTATTTACACTAGCTTGGCTTTGGGCCTGTGTTAATATACCTTACCTTTTAGCATGGCTTATTAGCTAAATCTCTGTTCGGCTAACCACAGCTGGATGGACTTGGAGAACAGTCAGGTGAACTCATGTCTGTCTGCAAAAGAGGGTCTGTATTGACGTATAGTCCCTTGAGCCCCTTCTAACGCTTTTAGATATTTCTCCAGTAGACTTCTATTGGCGATTCAAGAATATTACTTTCTCCCCTGGTGTTCTCCCTCCAGCCCTGCAACAATGTTTAGCAACACTGGGAAGTTGAGGAGTATGCATAAACCTGAACTGCAGATGCTTCCAGAAAAGAGGCTGGTTGCAGTATTCAGGCTTCCTGACATACAGAAGAGTCAGGTGGTAAAGTTGTGTCCCCGTTCCTGGTGGTTTTATGGAATGGCTTGAAGACTTATTGATGAAGGGAAAAGAGAGTTCAGAAAATAAGAACACTATTTGGCTTCCTTGATACTTTCTCTGACTTTACCAACTATTCTTTCTCCTTTCACTGAACAATGGACCTGAAGGTCAAGTCATGCCAACAAACAACATATTTGTCAGGATCAATTTTTAATGAACAAAGGGAGAGAAGCGATACTGGGTGGTTAATTTTTCCCTATATCAGAAAGCAGCCATGAGAGGTTTCTGATGCAGCCCGATGCCACACACGGAGGTAGACCTGATCTCCTTCAGTACGACACACAGTTTGGGACTTGGCTTTCAACTTTCTGTATCCCAACAAGTCAGAAAGTAACTCCTGCTGCGTTTTGGGAAATGATGGGCACAGGCAGCAGTGACGACCATCTCGCCTGTGAAATGTCAATCAAATCTTTTTTTAAAAGGTGGCAAAATCCTCTGTTTGGATTGAATCAGTCCGATGCGTGTTCATGGCCCTGGATGAGGCTGTGAAGGTTGAGGAAAGTTTTCCTGCAGGCACACAGTTGCGCTCTGGGAAAGCGCAGTGTTTCAGGGCGATGACAAACTGCTGGTTGAGCAGCCGGGCTTCTTGCACAACATGTTTTACAAAAGTTGCTTCATTTCTGCCACCCCATGTGCTGTGGCTGCTGCAGGGATACGAGATGAGATGAGTAACTTCAGTCCTTTGCTTGGTTGCAGTTTGGATGAGGAGAGCTCGTGCCTGCCCCTCTTGAGGCTTGGTACAGGAGAGAGCCCCCGGAGAGCCTGGGACCACTGCCTCTGCTTCCTGCAGGGAACAGCCTCGCTGTATTGCAAGCCAAGAACCACGTGCTTATGGACAGACTGAAAGAACATGGGAATAAATTAGTTTAAAAATCTCTTTGACTTTCAAAATTTGAGCTATTTCTTGCACCAGCAGCTGAAAATATGCAGGTCTTGGGTTTTTGGGGTTTTTTTGTTTGTTTTAAATCCTATAGGCTTGGCTGGAACATTTGAAAGGAGAATCCACAAGTGCAATTTGGCCCCTCTGAGATGCGATCAAAAGGAGACAAATAATGTTGCTCAAAAACCTGAAACATCAGCTCCACACCAACATTATTTTTTGTTACTGATGTTCATTTGATATATGCATGTCAGGAAATGTCATTTTATCACTTTAGTGGCAGACTCCATTAGATTTGGTGGGGCAGTAAGAAGTTCTTTGCTCGTGTTATGAGCATATGTCATATGTCAGCTAAATTCAGCTCCTAGGCCGCAACAGGAGAACCTGGTTTTAATTACTATGTAATTACTATGTACCACTGATTTTGCACAGCACCTCGGCTCCCAGTCAGTCCATGACTTCAACTGAAATCAAGCCTTCAGCTAGGCTTGAGCACATGGTTGGCGTTATGTTTAGGCTGAAGTGACTTCCTTGGTCAGACACTTGATGATATTTCCACATCTGCTGAGATTCAGATCCTGATCCCACCATATTAGGAGGGCAAAAATCCGTTTGCTTTCAAGCGGAAGCCCCTCACTTAGCATTTTTCACTCTGGATTGGACAGGGAATTAGCAAACTGCCAATCCTTCTTACAAAATTATACCAATTCTACTACATCAAGCGGGACAGCTTTCCTTGGAATGATTAAACTTTTCCAAGATTTCATATCCTCACTCATCAGACTCCGTTTCCCGCAGGAAATTACAGTTAAGCTGCACGAAAACTTTCCCTGACTAAATCCAATGTTTATAAATTATAACCAGGCAGAAAATGTGAATCCCAACAATGTAACTATAGTCTGAAGTGTAAGCCTTCACAAGTTCAACTGCTTTCCAAAATATTTTTTACCACAGCAGTAACATGAGTTTGTATAAATAAAGTATACATTTTTAGCATATTTGCAGACTGCAATATAATAGATAACGTTTGTGTGTATTAGGAGAGCACAGACCTGTGTGGGCTGTCTCTGCCTTCATTCTCAGACAGGAGATTTTCAGACTTTTTACCAGCGGTGACCACCAACAGAGCAACTTCCTTCTGTTTGGGGTTTTTTTCCATAAGAATGCTGCTGGAAAGCTTCTTAAGAAATAAGCTCTATAAAGCTTCTTAAGAAATAAAACAATAACAAGTTGGATATGGTTTATCCAGTCTCACATAATTCTTCATGTTTATGGCAAGATCTCAATATTCTTCCTTCCAGTACTTCTGCAGTCGTGCCAAGGTATACTTCTTATATCCGCATAATAACTTCATACCTACAATACATGCCGGCAGGTGGAGAAAAGGCTCTCTTCAGAGAAAAAAGCAGAACTAGGGGCAACGAGGGACAGAACCAGTCACACAGTTTATCCTTAGGTTTTCTTGCACTGTCCTAAACAAATCACTGACTGGACCCCAATTTGTCTCTTATGCGCATAACAGATTTCATACCTTATCCGCATTGTCTAAAATATGCAGCATACAGCATGGATCATTATAATACAGAGAATACTTTAAAAACTTTAGATCTGCGTAAGTAGTTGTAAAACTTAAATGCAGTCAGTACATCCTGCGTGGTACTTCTTTAAAACGCTTAGGGTAAAACTACTGCTCAGAAGCATATTCACATGTAGGAGAAAAAGAATTTGTTAGGAACAAAAAGAAGATCGGTTACGGCATTGAATTTAGGGAAAGTTTTTCATATACTGACTACTGGAATAGGCTAGCGTTTAAATCTCTAGGTTTTAAATTAGGGTCTTAGCAGCACCTAAGTGGAGGTGCAGAGAGACCGGGCTCAACTATATTTTGTTGAGCTCCTCTTCTTTATGGGTGATCACAAGGCACCCCTCCAGGTATCCCTCCAGAACACTGCCAAAGCCAACAACAAAATCCACCGTGGTGAACGTATAGGGTGGGGAAATTAGGGAACTTCAACACCAGGTTAGTGCTTGGCCATGGCAGAGTGAGTGGCCAGGCCCTCGGGGAGAGGACTTCACCCCTTGACTCTACACGGAACCAACAACAGCTAAACCAGGCACGACACTCAGCATTCCCATTGAGGACCAGCTTTAAAAATGAAAATAGCTCCACTGTGCACCGACAAATTCAGCTTAACTGAAAATGTTAGCACCCAGGAGAATTCTGGCCCGTGACCTAGATAATACAGAGGCAAACCATTGTGTGACTGCGTCTCTTTAGTAAATGTAGTACCCCAGTCAGCAGTCTGCAAAAATACTCTTTCTCAAAGCAAGCTTTCAGTGAAGCTTTCAGAATGACTTCTGTTTCAGGAGGGAAACACAGATGCGGGAACTAGAAAGGGCTTTCAATGCCTGCTTGTTTATTTCTTTATATTCATTCTTAGCTGGAGCAAAAGAAACATTTGTGCATAATTTATTTGCAAATAAAGCATGAATTGTGAAATCCATCATAAAGCAAAAGGGTACGCAATGGTACCCTTAAAAAAATGTGTCCAGTGTAGATAAGATAACTAGCTGCAGGAAACCTCTACAAATACTAACAGGCATATACTTCATAAGCTGTGAAAAGAAAGAAACCACCCATAATGCAGCAAAGTGCACTGCAACTCATGTCATTTCTTGCAGGGAATTGTAGTCGACCTTTCTGCATTGAAAAAGGATAGGACACCTGAAATTTTTGGAACAGACTACTGGAAAAGGCTTCCCAAACTGCAGCCAGTGCGTGCTTATGGTATTCAGCTCTACAACTGCTGCCCACAGGACCGATGGACAGGCCTCTCATTTCACGGTTCATTTAAAACCTCAGCTGATCTGAAAAATGTTCATGGCCTGGAATGGTCTTCTTATATAGAAATGCACTGTATTCTAACACACAGATTTTGTACTTGCATCGGTAATGAGTTTCACTGATGTCTTGTGGCCCAGATGTGCTGGTTTCAGTACATCTCTCAGTCTGGTCATCTGGGGAGCCTTCAGGATGAGACACAACAGATGGACAGAAGCAACCCAGGTCTGCATTCCTTCACAGCAGCCAGACAGCGAGAGCTATGCTGGAGTTTAGCTGACATGCAATGATGCGGGGACTGTTTTCCAGAATGGTCTTTGTCTTAAGATATCCCCTCAGTTCCCACCATATCTTTAAGCGTGACAGAGTCCCTTGATTGTGCACGGAATACCTCTGCCCAAGAGACTCCATGGAGCTCTCATCTCATGACTCTCATTGTCACGTCCTTATTTTTATGGAGTGTCATCTCACTCTGTGATACTTTCTACAGGCTGTCAGGCATTTAGAAAAAAAAAGTATTCACTTAGATGACAGGCAAAGCACAGTGCCAATGGTGAAAGAACTACAGGTCTCTATTTCTGGAGTGGCAGCATCTAGGCTCTCATCTCAGCTAGTCAGACTTCTGTGTTTTAATAACTTTTTTGTTACCTCTCTAGAACTAAGATCCTAAGCATTACTCCTGCAGGAAGGCAAATTTTAATTCTCCCTGCTCATTCAAAATATTTTCCACAAATCTAAGACGTCAAGGCTTTTGAAAAGATAACACAGCATTTCCTGTGAATACCAAATAAATTTTAAAAGTAGTTTTCAGTAGTGGAAGCCTTTAAACTGTTTCTTTTAAAAACGTCTGTGAATTTTTGTGTTATTTCTTTTGTTTTCATATTCTCAGAGTTGTTTCGCAAGTGTTGAAAATGGAAGCACATGGCTGCAAGCACATTGCACAATAGACTCAGATGCAGCGAAGCTGTTCTTCTCGATCTTGTGTCCTCCAGAATCAGGGTCTGAATGAAGCAAGTTCAGGCAAGAAGACATTATAAAAGTAACCGGAGTTAATCATTCCTTTCATTTCGCTTAAGAACAGTTCATCCAGTTTCTTCAGAGTCATAAAACCAGCTCCTAAGCCAGATGAAAGGAGGTTGTAGCCAGGTCAGGGTCGGTCTCTTCCCCCAAGTAACAGGCTACAGGACAAGAGGAAATGGCCTCAAGTTGAGCCAGGGGAGGTTTAGATTGGATATTAGGAAATTTTTTTACACTGAAAGGGTTATTAAGCATTGGAACAGGCTGCCCAGGGAAGTGGTTGAGGCACCATCCCTGGAAGTATTTAAAAGACAGGTAGACGTAGTGCTTAGAGAGTTCAGTGATGGTTTTTGACAAGAGTTAGGTTGATGGTTGGACTTGATGATCTGAAAGGTCTCTTCCAACCTAGGCAATTCTATGGTTGTATGAAGTTGGTAGCAAAACGTGAAATGATGGTAAATGGTACTACATCAGATCCTGCGTCTTCTTTTACTCACCGAACCATAACCTATAGACTTACAAGAGGCAGAGAGAGAGTTTCCAAACCTGAAAGGTCTCTTCCCAAAGCAGTGCTTAGTGATAGGCCACAGTGCTGTGGCCAACTGGTAGAAAAAGGCAGGAGGGCTGGGCGCTCAGGCTAGGTCACCAGAGCCTCACATTAGATGCACCAGCTTTCTCCAGCAAACTACACATGAGCTAATTCCTCAGTCAACAGCGAGTGTGGCAAAGTCCCACTCCTGCATGCTCCATCACTCAAGGAAACCTCAGCCATAATCCCCTACAAAACCAACAGGAGGAACGAGGGGCTTATGGCTGGGGAGCACAGGAAGCAACAAGCTGAGTGGGGCATTGCTGAACCTAGCTGGTGGGAAATACTGAGTCTAGGCACTGGTGTACTCCAAAAGGAGTCAAGCACATTGTGATGGCAAGAGGGAGGTGTTTATCTCTGCTTGATACTTTTACTGTGAATACCCTTCTAGTGTTAGGTGCCCTTTTAAATGAGAGAAAAAGAGACAGGGCAGACAGGCCCTAGGTTATGTCCCTTCTCTGGCTAGGCTTTTTTGGCTGCTTCTTCTGCTCTGCAACCAAAACATGTGCTGAAGCCCTCTATGTTTAACTAGGTTTAACTACTAAGCTACTTGGCACTTTATGGTGAATGGTTCTCTCTTTCTTCCGGCAGTGGTCCTCCACTTTGGAATAGGGACTTGAATCTGACTCTTCCACACCACTTTCTAACTCTTCATCATGAAGCCAACATCTCAACATCTCCCCTTGGCTTAATGCATATCCAGTTTCTTTATGCAAACCATGATTCAGAGAGCTGTACAAACCACCGTACACGGCAACTATCTGCTGGTGGTTGCCAGGTCCGAAAATAGGGAAGCATCAGCTTGCAGGTACAATAGGGAGCTCAAGGGAGTTCGAGGTAGACCCCTAACCTCTCAGTCAGACCCTTTCCCACTTGGTGGTAATTGGATGTGCCCACTGAGAATGGTAAGACTTTGCTCAATTCTGTCTTGTGCAAAGCCTCCCCTATAGTAGCCCACTCCCTTGGCAAGGGGAAGGCCAAGCTCAGGAGTCTCCTAGCACTTAACTGAGATCACCGAGCAGCTCAGTGTTACCAGGAGATGGAGGCCCACTAGAACAAACAAATGTGAGACAGGGACAATGCTGGCAGAAAAATATGGTCTGGGGGAAGCAGGGAGGTGGAAACTGAACAGGTTTTCCTGGGTTTTTCAGTAATGCCTAAAGATTCAGTACAGTACTCAGAGTTTTCAGCTGGATTTAACTTCTAGTTACAGCTGATGGTTAAAACAGTGACCTGGTTGTTGAAGGTACAAAATAAGGTTTTTGAAGGCAATGAGACCTCAGTGTGCAGGCTGGTGCTGTCTTCCTTCTATAGATGGCACTGTAACTTACCAAATGCTTTCCTTTGCTGCCCATCACTTTTTTCTGATGCTATCAGCATTATGCCATCTCAAAGAAGCACACTGAAGGTAAAAACCATCTCAACATATCAGATGCACCTCAAATCACAGGTGTGATTTCTGGTCTCAAGAGCATTATAGCGTTACTGGATCTGATCAAAAAGCATCCTAGTTCAATATCCAGCCTCCGTGAACAGCCAATGCAATGACCTTGGGGTAGAATAAAAAAGGAGACTAAACGTATAGTGGTGTGTCCTTACAAGCTGTGTCAGTTCACAAGGAGCTGGAGGGCCACCATACAGGCAGATGTGGTAGCTTTACATTTAATATCCCTTGTCAGATTTCTCTTCAGTGAATTTCTTCAATTGCTTTTGCTTCCATATAAAGTTTAAACATCCACAGCAAACCAGATGGTCCTGGTTGAAACATAACTTCTGACTTTTTTCCAGAGTGAACATAAACCCAAATGCATCGTAAGACATTTCAAGCAATTAATGTGCAAATGATTATCATTACGAGCAGGAGCTAACTAAAACCAACTGCTAACACATGACAAGTCATACGTGGTTTCCCCCATTATCTTTCTCTTTGCACATAACTTCTTCACGATAAGGACTCTTCTATCTTAACAACGCCGTGTATAAATGGCACTGTCAGCATCCCTAGTGCTCATTGCTAGTTTAACAAACAATATTCTCAGTAACACCAGTTCACTTAACTCTATTTATAACCACAAAACATTTCTAAAAATATCCTTGGATGAAAACACTCTCCAGAAGAAGACTTGTTAATTCACCAAATTTGCAGGAGTATCAACAAATTACCTTGATTCACAGAATGAAATGCCTTTGCCAAACCCACATGGACAGCCCAAAGCCTGGTTTCTCCTCTCAGAGCAAGGAGGGCTTGGTAAGTATTACAGACAGAAAGCTACCACAGCACCAACAAACACCACATCCCTGAAAGCGAAGTCACAAGTAGTTACACACATCCTAGATCCTACCTACATCCCCATATACCAAGAAAAAACACACCATTCCTTTTTTAGCTGTAATGAAAGGTATATTTCTACATAATGCAACTATTTCAATTATGCCCCCAAATACTTTATGTTATTTCTTCAATGACCTCAAAATATATATATTAAAAAGTTTCAAAAGCAATATCAATATTCTGTTTCCAGTCCCAGGCGTAACTTTAGCTGCATGTATGATTTTAAGATAAATTGTCCTTATATATCTTCCTTTCCAAGAGTACTCCTGCTGTTATCACACAGAACTAGTAACTTGTAAATATCTATGAAAAAAATTAACTACTTTATCTTTCGGAAATTTACAGCAGTATTCTTCAAAAGTAAATACACAGATAGTAGAACGTATACAATAACTGAGCCAGATTTATGATTACGATTATGAAGAAATAGGCCATGGTTTATACCCAATAAGCACAGTGTATTTATTCTGCAGAGAGCAAAAGATTTATTATGTGTTTAAGCATTTATTTCCTTATTTTTGTGCATGTTTTCTGTAAAGGATGTGTTAACTGTATTGTGATCACTTGAGAACTTAAACGGGTTTGGAAAATCAGTCCTAAGTTTCGCAATCACTCACCGTGTTATAAACTAAGGCTATCTGTTGATGTAAACATTTCCCTCCATACTTCTGAACAGTGTTTCTGTAAGAAGAAATCAGTCAGAGGATGGCTTTTGTGTTATAATGTTCTGATAAAGTAACTTCAATTCAGGTATCGAGGGCCAGAAGTTGAAGAGGCAGATAAGGAGGGGATGCTAGATGTTAGGATGTGCCCCCCCACCGTACAGCCTCCTCTCTGGGATGGGCTGCAGAAACCCCATCTCTCTCTCTCCTCTCTGGGTTTCACAGCCTTGAGCATTGAAAAATACAGATGTATTCACAGCATCTATGTGCTCTTGCCGAGTTCATGAGGGGGATACAGCAGAATTAGTAAAAAAAAACAACAAAGGTCCATATCCGATGTACGGAAAAGTGGATTCTCCTTTCTCCCCCCTCCTCGCAGCTCCTTCTCGCCTGCCTGAGGGCTGAAGAGTTTTCCCTGCAGTGCTCCTGGAGGCACCAGCACTTTCAAGCCCTCGGAAAACAAGAGCCATACAGCCTTTGCAGTGAAGCAGCCCTAAGAACTGGCAGGTTTAATGGAGCATATGTCGAGCGCTCACGCTTCTCCACGGCACCTCCAGCCTGTGCATATGCACACCAGGATGGTTTCCAGCTGGGCTCTCCTATGCTAGGAGTGCCTTCTGCTGCTTTCAGCGCGCTGTACCCAACTCTTTCAGCAGCTCAAGAAACTAACTGCTGTAGAAAGCGAAAAGGAAGACTGTAGCAACCTGGTGATGCTGAGACGTGCCCAGAGAATGCCACAGAACATGCCTTGAAGAGCCACTGTTTCTCCAGAAGGAGATGTCATGCTCTCCACACATAAGCCTCCATTTTCCTTGCTGAAATGCCCCTCTCCTCCAGGTTTAGATCATGAACACTTGAGTGCTGTATCTTCTCCAAAGTGCAAAGGCAGCATTAGCTCCTAGCAAGACAGCAAAAGGATAGAGTTTCCCGTTACAAGAGTTTCCACAGCTGACAGCCCAGTCACTCGGCACTGTTGGGAGATCTCCCACTCTGCAGAATCACTTGCATGCCTTTCCTGACTCACTGGGGTGAAGATCCCACAGGTCTTGATTGCCAACAAGGTTTGACAGTCTTTATTTCTGATGGGCTTGTGATTTCCCAGTTTCACTGAAGCATGTAAAATGTTGTCCAGTCTCACAAGGTGCTCCAGAGGCTGTTCATCCCTTCCTGCACAACAATCCTTGCTACATTTTGGTTGCAAAGTGGTCTATAAAGAAAAGGATTTTCAATGAAGCTTGATTGAAGTCTGGAATAGTGCAGAGACAAATATTTGGCACATAGACTGGTCTAATTCAACACTGAAAACCAACTAAAATACTAATTTTCAGAGAAATATAATTCTGCAAATCGTCTAAAGTTAACTGGAGGCCCCTTGTCCCTTAGAAAAGGTTGATGCTGAACTTAAGTTTGTCAGTTGATGAATTACTCATGTTCCCTGTGGTGTATGACCTGAACTTAGAGATATGACTTCTACAAGGTTTTCTTCCTGCTAGCACTCCAGTCTCTTAGAGACATGCCATCATTTTGATCTTTTGCTGACCTACTAGCATGCTAAGCAAACATGGTGTCTTAGGACTGGAATTTTTTAAGGCACGGACGGGACTTAGGTGCTTGATCCCATTAATTTTGATGAGATTTGAGCACCTAACTCCTTTAACATCTTATGAAAATCCCTATCCGGTTTCCTGGGCATGGGTCATCAATACAGTGAGGACACATTCCATGAATTCTGTATCTCAGGAAGAAAAAACACTCGGTATGGTCCTTATGACTCACATGTTCCTTATGAAAAGCAATAATTAATGAAAAAATGTAGATATGCTCCAAAGCGTTGGCTTGGATTAACTACAGGTATGACAGTTCAGCAACCTGCAGACTGTCTGTCCTTTCCACTGGCTAGATCAGGAGCTCTTGTGATAGGCAGTCCCACCAGTGCCCCAAAAATGCCAGAGAATAGGAGTAAACCTGTATTGGCAATCATTTCAGTAACATGGATTATCAACTCCCAAAAAGTATTTTCCGTTCTCTTGAGTGATCAGTTAGGTTTTCTTGACCTTTGGGCTTCTTACGGAGGCCCACAGAGGAGCACTGGGGCCTCTAAACTGGGAAAAACTCCAGACACTTTTGCTGGCCAGACAGAAAGACATAATTAAAAAAGTAATAATAAGAGAAAGTTATGAAAATAACTTTAAAGGCATTTCCCCCCCCCCCAATTTTGCTATTTTAAGAGCAGCCCTCATGAACTTTTTTGGCTGTACACTCAATAGCAACGATTTCTTGGCAATCTCATTAGCTCTGTTTTCGTATGGGTGGGCAGCTCCCATATAATAAATCATTTAGCGGTTCAGACAGTGATTCAACAAAGTGTAATATCCTTCTCTTCCCTGACAGTTTGTCAACATGGACTATGGTCCAACAGACAGACCTATGTCACCACATCCATTCCTAAAGCAGGCTGGAAAGGAGCCAACTGTGCTCCAAAACGTGCTCCACAGTACTTGGGCTTGAGGGAATAAGCCCAGTTTGTTAAGCCAGAGTCAGTGGTATAGTAATGGCTTTACTGGTTTGGAGTTGGCTCGTGCCTGATGAGCTGGGAGCAGAATGAACTTATGTCCGGGTTTGAAAGGGCAGAGCAAAAATCTTACATGAACCCTCCAGGCCCTGAGAGGTGTAGAAGGCCCTACTGGACCCACACTCTCACAGGATAGGGCCTTCTACCTTCAGAAAAATTCTCCGGGATTTCTGTGAAGTCAGGTTTGACCTCCAAGAAGTCCAGAAGACAGCAGAGGAAGTAATTCTCTAGGAGCACTGAAAGATTATAAGAAGGTCCAACAAATATTCATAATACCACTTGTTTCTTTAATATCTAAATGTCACATATATGTCAAGAAGTATTCTCTATCTGTGGTCACACTTAGATTTATGTTTTCCGCCATCAGTAGCTCCAGTGAACGGGTTTTCAGCTGGTGTGTGCAAGTGGTGAAATACTATTGCTATGACATATCAACCTGTTGGTAGCTGCAGTTTAGGGAATTACAAGAAAGGTTGCTATCTGGGGAGGTGTCCGCAGCTCCTCCTAACTCGCAGCAGTAATTTAGGCGGGGTTGCAAATAATACTCCATCCTTTGAAATGGTGGGTGGAACGAAATAAAGAAAACATAATAGCCTTCATTTTGAGTTTGGACTGATGGCTGATTTTGACACCCTGAGTCTCATGAATATGTGACCATCCATGTCTGCGACGGCGTGACGGATCCCGTCTGTCCCTGTTGCACCAAAGCACCTCCACAGGCTTTGATGAGTGTCTTGTTCTGCAAGGATTGTCAGGCCACAGGAGATCACTGAGCCTTCAGGGAATCAACTCACCCGTATCGTACACTACACTGCTTTCTCTTGCTTCCAGTTGAACACAACCCTCTGCTATAGATTATCCTTTAGAAATTCAATACATAGGAGGAAAAAAACCCCACCCAATATTCCTCTCATGGAACTAAATTCTAATGTTGCTAAATAAGATATATTATTATCCTGCTGCATGAAGCTGATTTTCTTGTTTTCTGCCCCTACTTCTTGTCTTCCTTTCCATTTTCCACTTCTGGCTGCCTATTTCCTTATCTTGAGTAAATGAATATTCCAATTCACTGTGTGAACCATCTAATACCCCAAACAAATTTGGATAAAGCCCAGTGTTAATTATAGATACAGGTTTTCCCTTTTGATCTGTTCCACAGGGAAAGTTACTAAAAGAAGAAAAGGGAAGATATTGTTCACCACTTCTTTCTGCACGATGCAACTCACTGCAAAAGTTAAAGGCTGAATGTGATGTGGCTTTTCCCAGATTTCTCAGACCTTCACAACCAGCTACCTAGCAAATAGCTTTTCTTACATCCTTGAGAGGGTTTTTTGCTATTCCTTTTGCACGTTTGATAAAAACAACGTGGTTTGGTGAACTACATGGTTACGCCACCACTACGCAAAATTTGTTGTACACCAAGAAAATGAATACCAGAACCCAGGAATTTACTTCGGAAGCTAGGACCTGGTTTGCAAATCACCTTTTTTGCCATCTATAGTTTTTTATTTTCATCCCACTTGACGCCAGCTTGGCGAAAGTTTCTAACCACCTTCATTGCATGCTGCCTCATACACAATAGCTCCTGCCTTCTCCCAAATATCACAACTCCGTAGCACTCGTTTGAAGCTATGGCTTGCTGCAGAGGTTTGCAGGCTGCTGAACAACCTGCTCTGGCAACTTATTTCGTGTACTGAGCCTAGAAAGACTCAGCCACACTTAATGAACTTGCAGTTGGCACAGGCTCTCTGAACATGATAGCCAACTTAAAAAACCCTCTTCCTAGGTGATGGCATGATGAAAGAGGCAGTTAGAAATATCGCCCTGAGAGTACCAAACCCCCTCTACCATGTAATACCACTCCTCACCAAGAAAGATTTGAGTAAATCCATGTGTTCAAAAACTCACTCAGGATGGGGTAAGATGCGATGGGGTAAGATGCATACTGGGTGGGTGGCAGCAGGGGAAGATGCTGCATCTAAACGGGCAGAGTGCAGCATCAGCTGGGAGATTATTGCAGATACAAACTAGGCATGGAGATTCCTGCTCCTGATGGGACTGTGTTTGGAAGAACACCCCGCTTCCACTTCCAGTCTTTAATGAAGGAGGTTGTAAGAAAGTAGCTGAAAAGCAGCCCAACTCAGAAAAAAAGTGGAAGGGAAATACTGTTTCGCCCTTCTGTACCGCTTCCAGCTCAGCAGCGAAGCAAAGGCTGTTTGTTGTTTTTGCGTTAAACAAACCAGGTGTCACACTGGCAGGTACACAAACCTACAAGCATCGGCTCCCCACCAATGCGCTTTTGTTTTAACCAGCTAAAAAGATCCTTGATAGCAGCTGGTGAAAGGCCCATTGTCCTGCCACATCCTCTCCCCGACTTGACCGGGTCAAGAGAGCAGAACTGGGCAGCTCTGGGAGCAGAGAGCAGGGTGTGAGACCCACGCTTTCCTTCGGAGTCCTCTTTCAGTTGCTGGTTTGTGCGTGTGGTCATTTTCCTCTCATAATATGTATTTTCCAGGCGGCCCTAGAAAGAACATGTACAGACCTTACTGCACTTGGTAGCTACACAGACAGAACGAAAGGATGCTCTGAGGCCTGACAAGTTCACTGGTTTCGTGCTCAGGTTTATTCTTTCCTTTACTTTGGTACCTCTTTCCTCTTTATTTTGAGTTGCTTCACTTCCCTTTCAGCACGCCTCCTTCTGTCGATACCGCCTCCACTTGTTTTTCACACAATTGCTCTTCAGTCAACCCAGTTTATGTCTTTTTAACCTTATGTAATTTAGTATTATTTCCTAGTGATACTTCTCCTTTCCTTAGCCCTCTTTCTGCTCTTCTTTCCTGGTGGTTTCCATGGTTTATATTTGTTGTGCTGCCTCTCCACCTACTACGTGTGAAGAAGAGGAAGGGAGAATTACCTGAGACCAGAGAGAGAGAGAATGGGGTTGAATGTAGACAGAACTGAGGGACGGGAGACTACGGCAGGCCGGGACAGAGAAAAGCAGGATGATGAAGAAAAAATAAGATGCTCGTTAAAGAGGAAGCTGGATATAGGAATTTCCTACACCGGAGGAAAGGCAGGTCTTGATGAGAACAATATAAAGAAGGAAGGAAGCGGTTGTTTGGGCAAGTTGGGAGAATTGACCGTGGCTGCGGATGAAAGGAGAGGCTGAGCCAGGCTGGGTGCGACCAGCAGAGCCGTCAGCCTGGAGACAGCCTCCAGGAGAGGCAGAACCCAGCGCCAAAGCCACAAAGGAGTGCCAGGCAGGGAAAAACACACACCTACAAACACAGCAGCACTCGAAACACAGAGATACTGATCAGGGATTTGCTGCACAGGGAACAAAGAGGATGGTGAAGACCCCCAAAATTTTGCTTTGTAAGTGACATTGAATATTTACAGGCATTTATGCATGCGATCTCTCATTTTGATTCGCCTGCACTCTGATTCATTAGGCTTATAGCTAGTTAAATAGCAACACTGTAGTAGTATATCAGATCCTGGACAGTCAACAGCTTTTAAAATTTAAAAATTTAATAAAATGCAAAGACAGGCAAATAGGAAAACATCAAATGGTGTTCAGCTAACAGATGATAATTGGATGTACTAGCTTTCAAAAATAAGCATAAAATTCCAAAATAGAGAAAAACTGCTTCACAAAAGGGCTTTACACTCTCCCAGGACATGGTGAGACGGGATAACACTCCTTTTCTCCAAGGAAAGAGCAAACTCGGCTGATCCATCCACTCCTGTAATTCCCAGAACGACACAGAACACGGATGCCAAGCCTGACAATATGTTGCTGAGTGAGGGGTAGCAGAGAGAAAGTGACTGTGATAGAAGACAGCATGGCAGGGATAAACAAACAGGTGCTGTCAGCCAAATGCTGAACGCTGCAAATGCACCGCAGCAGATGCCCTGATTAAATAAAATGTGAAGTCACAACATTTGTTTGAGTGATTGAAAAAAATCAACGTGCTCTCGTGATTCATTGATTTTTTCACGAGACATCAAAATAACTAAAGCTCTGGTGTTACTTTTCTTTTTAGCTTGCAAGTTTTAAGAAAATAAATTGAAAAAAACTCTTGAATGGTTTCCTCTGAGTCATTTTTCAAAGTTAGGTTTTTTTCTGTTTCTTGCTTTTGAGTGGATATCTTTACCAGCCTGCTCTCAAAGATAGTTGGCATGTCATGGAGAATTGAACCATCTTTGAATCTAGTTTTATCAAAGAAGAAGATGCTAAACTTCTACAAAGATCTCTTGGACCACCCAGCCTTGATAGAGGCTGCTGTAAGGGCTCTTCTCATCTGCTCACCTCTCAGTTCACCCTTTCACACACGACAAGCTGCCAAAGTGCACAATCTGCCTTCAGCAGTAGTCAGTAAAAAAATCTCCAAATACTCTCCAGCAGGATTAATATCTCTTGAGAGGTCTTAACACCAAAGATGCTTTATGCCAGGGCTGCCCAAGTCCCGCACCACCACCAGGTTGCTCTTTGCAATGGTCTGAGCCCCGTGATGGCTCAGGGGCTGCACCTCTGAGCAGCTCTGAAATAACCTGGGGGTTATACACATCTGGATGTGCCCGCCCCTGCTTTATTCACTAGAGAACGAAGGAATTCCATGCAGAATTTTTACAATAAATACCATACGGCCTCAAGTTCTCTGTGTGACATTCAGTGGTTTGTTGAAGAAGAAGAAAACCAATGAAATGTGTAAATGTCCTGAGCAAACAATTGAGAAGATATGTAGTCAGAGCAGTCCGCTCATGGCTCGGCTCATATTTCTCCAAAATCTGGCACAGGATTGCACAAGGTCCCCATCTATGACCATTATGGCCTGGGGGAAAAAGAAGCTCTGGTCAGAGAATATCAGCCAGGGCTGACAGATTGCACAGGAGATAAGGAGGCAGAAAAGCCCCAGTGCCAGCAGGATAGCTTCCCTTCTTAACCAGCCCAAGGGCCCCCACGGTTTAAGGTGCATTTATAAAAGCTCACAAAGAAAAGACTAATAAGCCAGGTAAAACAGAATAGAAACAGAGGATCTTTTAATGGTTTTTGGGTAAAACTAATTTTTTGCAAATGGAGTGTGCCCGTGTTGCTGGAAGCATGTTGTGTCAGATCTGCTTTGAAGAAAAAGGTTTATTGTCAGGTTGGTAGAACCAGAAAAAGGAGCGAGAGCACAAAGATGCCACCTAGGAGTAGTTTTGCACAGAGCTTGGTCTCGAACACCAGACCCGTTCCTTCAGGGAGACCCATCTCAGCGGCAGAAGCTGCCCAGGGCACAGCTCCCGCCCCGCAAGCTGTTCATCGCTGCCGCCGGATAAGATCAGGCCTGCCACGACACCAATCAGGCCTTATTAACTCCCCGCTCCTGCTATGCAAGCCGATTAAAGATTTTAGACGTTACGTCGAAGACAAAAAGGAACAGGAGAGTTCTTCTTCCCAGCGGAGAAAACTAAACTGGGTGGAAGACCCAACTAACGCAATACAAGTTGAACCTTCACTCTGCTCGATATTGTATCTTCCTAAAAGCCTCTATTCCTCCTCCTGTCCACAGCAGCAGAGAGAACCCTGATAATCAGAGGAGACCCCCTTCCTCTGCTTATAGCTTCTCCTATGACCGCCATAATACACATTTTTCCACAAATACTTGCACATAGGCACACTCTCCTTTTGGGAGGGGTTGGATGCACCTGGACAAAGGTACGCAGCTCAACACTGACGTTGGCTTCGCCATAGGTTTTCCCCTGTATAATAAACACAGAGGCAAGTTTGTTGCAGGGGAAAAAGATTACTGAGACGCTAACTTGAGTTTTACTGGAAAGAAAACCCAAAAGCTAACCCAAAGCTTTTGTTTTAGAAGAGTGTTTTGCAAACAGCTACAAGAAAAATTCTCCTATTTTCTTGCTGTTCCATCGCTATGTTTCTGGTGAGGAGCAGCAGAGTGACCTCAGGAAAACCTTGCTGGAATCTCTAAGGTGCTTTTTTTCATATTTTGCATCCTGCAGTAGTTGCCAGGGCATCTGTAATAGGGAAAGGGAAACCACTGAGAGACCTGTGGCTGGTATTGAAGGGTCTTAGAGCAAACCCTGCAACTCCTCAGGCAGATGGTGGTTTAAAAAAAAAAAAGGCAAGCTGGGCTGATGCTAGAAGTGTGTTTCCATGGGAACCGGGAGGCAGGGATGCTGCCTCATACTTGACCAAATGGGAAGCAGGTTCAGGATTAGGATTAGGACAGAAGTGGCCAGATTCCTGCTGCCAATCAGGGTGACTTTTACACTCCTAAATACACACCAGACATCTTTAAAGGACTGCACTAGCTCTGCGGCCACATGGGGTTTTTTGTGGATTTAATAAATTGTAAAATATGCGTATGCTTGAATGTAAGTGCGCATACAAGAGTGTGTAGAAGCGTTTGTATAAAACCACATCACCTTTAGTGATGCATGACAACCGAGTGTGTAAATGAGAAATGAACGACCACCTCTTAGTTTAAGACAAGGTAGGTGATGGTGGTCTCTGT
>VXBO01001804.1:0-22892 GCA_013400135.1 Rhinoptilus africanus | reverse complement strand
CCCTCGCTGCGGCCGCGGCTCACCTCGGGCTGGCGGCCCGGTGCCCGGCCGCTCCCCCGCCGCAGCCCTGCAGATGGCCGGTGCCGGGCTGGAGCTGGGAGAGGTGCAGCCTCCCCCCGACCCCCCCCAGCCGGAGCTGGCCTTCACCGAGGCTCAGAAGTGGATCGAGGTAAGGAGGGCGGGTGCGGGCCCCTGAGCCCCCGCATCGCGGGCGACCCGGTGGCCTTCCCCTCCCGGGCGCGGGGACTGGAGGCATTNAGCAGCTGCGGGGTGCGGGGGATCGGCTGCCCCCCCCCAAACCAGAGGTCCCTTGCCATCGTCCCCCCGCCCGCAGGGTGCCCCCTCCCCCCGGTGGATGCTCCCGGCGCGGGGGGGGCGGTGTCGCGGGTATTTGCACGGGGCTGAAGGCAAAAGCGGCTTCTCCCGTCTGTTTTATTTTTAGCCGGCAGCTCAGCTCAGCGCGGCGCGGCGCGGCTCGGCTCGGCTCGGCTCCGCCGGCGGGGCGGGGGGGGCGGGGGGCNCGCGCAGAGTGCGCGCCTCTGGCTGGACCGATGGGATCCATGGACCCCTCCTCCTTTCCCCCCTTCCCTCCGCGCATCCCTTCCAAACTTAATCCCTTAATCGCATTTCCCCTCCCCGCCCCCGGGGTTGGGGTGAACGCGGCGGCTGTAAACAGGAGCCGCGCAGGTGCGCGGAGGTGTCCCCCTGGACGCGGCGTTCCGCGGAGGGGGGCGGGGGACCTGTGTCCTCTCCCCCCATCCTCTCCCCCGGGTCCCTGCGGGGGAAACCTCCCTCCCTGCGCCCCCGCGGCCGCGCAGGGAAGGCTCCGCAGTGCGCGGAGCGGCGGGCGGGGGGACCCCGGGGGCGCGGTGTCCCGCAGCCCCGTCTGCCGTGGCTCAGCCGCGGCGCGGGGGGGCCCTCGGCCCCGCTCCTCGGGGCAGAGGAGCAGCGCTGTCTGCTCTTCCCTCAGGCCGAGACGGGCAGGTGGGGGGTGAAATTCAATAGTTAAATATTTTGGCGTGTGACAGTCGAGACACTTTAAATAGCTCTTCCTCTGGTTGGGGGTGCGGAACAGGCGTGAAGGTGGTGTAAACCCAGATACCAGGGTAACGGCTCCCTTCGGCTGCCGGCTTTCAATTTAATCCGCAGCTTTTAGTAAGCCTCGGCGGAGCCTGTTTGCTGTCGGCGGTTAGGCAAATTGTTGTTGAAAATTGTTGTGACTTTTAAGATTCCCTGAAGCCCTGGGAATTTCAGACTGTAATGGTTCGCTCCAGTATCGGCCGGAAAGGTAACGCTGTGTCAGACTTCAGGGAATTGGCACTGACACAGTAAGCCGGCTGGTGTAGGACCAGAGGCAGAAGAACAATGAGGAATGTGAAAAGAAAGGCTTTTGTGCCAAGGAAAGGTGAGTACGCAGCCTGGAAGAGGGAAAGTGAAGTGCGTGTAAACACTGCGTGTCTTGGGAAGATGAATAGGGTGGCTTCTATATAGCTTTCTTTATAGTAGAGGACCAAGAGAGAGGCACGTGACTCTGTCGTACAGACGGTACATAAAATACCTTGTGACTTCTGCTGACTGCTAATGAAGCCTAGAACTCAACGGCGAAGCAATTCTCTGTAGGTAACGAAGCTGCCAGCGATCACTCCAGGCGTGATAATAATTAAGGGACTGTAAGTCATCCTGTGTAAGAGCAGAAACTTGTGGGCCAAGCAGAAACTTCCCTCTTGGGCAGTTTATTCCGCAGTTCACCGTGACGGGAGGTCTCGCGCCTGTTCTTGTGTGACCCAGGGCTGGGTGAGCAGAGCAGAAGGGCTCTTGTGGGCTCCATGCAGGCCCGAGAGGTCCACGTGCACAAAGGAAGCTGGCTATAACTTTTTGTGCTTCCTCCTTCACTTTTTTTGATCTGCTTGATGCATGAATGACAAAGCTGTGACGTGCTTTGCTGTTGCCACTGTCCTCTTGCCTACGGGAGTGTGTCAGGAGCCTGGAGCATCGCCATGGCTGTGGTGTGAGAGGGAAGCATCTGCCTTTCCAGCAATGCCCAGGCTGGATGCTCCTACTAAGAGAAAGGAGGCAGAAGCTGCCAGTCAAGCAAATGTGGCTTAATTTGCCTAACACATTATATTCCCTTTTAATCCCAGTTTGTCTTAAGCTCTGGAGCAGGAGGGTTATTGTCTTTTCCAAAAATCTGGTCAGCATTCACCATTCTAAATCTGGATGATTTGGACTGAGCGAATTATGCAGAACTTGACACGTTAGTCCCAGGTTATTGAAAAACAATGCCAATCTAAAAAAGAAATAAATAAAAAAATTGAGAAAAGTTATAGGTATCAACTTTCGGTGTGCCAAGCCCTATTGATTTGTGTGAAAACCAGAAATAGGGGCCATGCTGTGTCTGGCCACTAGACCCATCTGCTTCAGCTGGCTCTGTAATTGTCTCTCACCGATTTATTCTTTGGCCTAGAGACGTTAGCAAATGTCCAGTATATCGTGTCTTCCAGCTCGCTTCTGACCATTTAAAAGGACATCTCTCTGTACTGAAAATAAAAGAAACCCTCATGGTTGCAAGCAGGGGCTGATGGACCTCCCTAGTATGGAGAAGACAGGCTAGTGAGGATGTTAGCGGTGTGAGGCAGCTTAAAACCTGTCTAAGGCTGTAAAATGGTGCCATGCAAGGCAATTAAAGCAGAAACGGACATATTGAACACTCTGAGCTTGCTGTGCGTTTTTATTTCTAATGATTAAGTTGTGCGAGTTGCTAGTTGGATTCTCATCTGGTTTAAATCCTCGTGTGAGCGCTGTCACCATTGTGTAGCACTGACAGGAATCCACCCTGTGGTCTGCAGCACATTTCTCCTCTGGTGGGGCTGGGAAGGGAGGCTGTCCGCTTCTTACAGATGGGGAGCCAAGACATGAAGTGATGAATGTCTAGATCTGTGAGGATCGAGGTACTCCCCTTCCTCTGGTACAGAGATCTTAGAGGATCTTGATTGTACTCCTTGGGTCTGTGACCTTTCACCAGAGGAGGTCTTCTGGGTGCCATAAGTCTTTTTTTCCTCCTCTATCGTTACTCTAATCTGGACGCTGCAGGGTAGAGGAGTCTCAGTTGCATTGTTGGGTGGATCCTCATCATAATCCTCTAGTCTCTCCCTGGAGCTCTGAACTGGTGTCACTGAGTAGGGAAAAGGGCCAGAGCTCTGACTTTTACCACCAATGTTGCTTATATATTTAACAGTTTGTGTTTTGTAAGAGAGTATTTCGAGCGGTGATAGATTTGGTGTTATCTCTGTGTTGTAGAAGGTGGTGGGATTTGGGAATTCTGTGGACTTTCCGCTTTGATCACAAGTAGCTTTGGGTAGGAAACCGGAGTTCAGCCTTAACAGCGTATTTAATTTTACATAAATATCAACTGTGCTTCCCTCTGTGTTATAGTAAACCACTCCTATTATTTTAGTTTAGCTTGGCATGTGCTACTTAAGTGAAGAATGTCCTCCTAATGATAAAATGAACCATATTAGTAGCACTCAGAGGAATTAAAATAAAGGCACCAAATGAAAAACCCTGTGAGAGAGCTACATCAATCTGCATTATTAAAGGTGCGGTATCTCATTTCAATTAATGCGTCTCAGTTTCACTGAAAGAATATATGGGCCTTGTAAAGCCTAGTGGGTTACTACAGCAAAATAACAAATCTAATTTAATCTAATGGCCTGTAATTTTAAAATGTCAAGGTTCCCGGTATGTGTGCTTAAACTAGAATAACTGATGGATGAAAGAACATCTGTATAAACAGAGTTATTCCTGCTGCAAAGATTCCGAAGAGTAATACAGTAATAAAGTCGCATTTAATACCGGTGTAACTCCTATGGGTATTGTTATCTCCTCATCGCACCTCCTAGCCTTGCCTCATTAATATGCTCTCTCCTCATTGTTGAGACTTGGTTCAATTAGGGATGGCTTTTCCATAGACTTATGTTCCTTAGAAACTTTGCCAGCTGATAAGAATGCTTCCTTTATAGTTATATGGTAATAATAAACATGTCATGTTTTTCTGTCCCCTATGGTCAGCGCTGGACTTTGCTGTTCCCTCTAGATGTGTGTAAGCTAAAACCCATCAACTTCCAGTAAGTCTGCTACTATTCTCCTATGTATACCCCTCTTGAGAATTCTCTTGTTAAGGAAAACTTTGGCAGACAGAGGGGTTTGTTGGGTGCGTGTGTGGGTATTTTCTTTTTTTTCCTTCTAGCAGAACACTTACCTCTGTTAGATTTCCACGTTGAAGGTAGCAGTTTTGAGTTGGTAGCAGTGCTGTCACTTCTTGGAGAAACGGTGGGGCCAAGTGTATTTCTAAAGTGCTTCTGGATGTGTCACCTCATACAGCAGAATAGCAGCCATTTCTGCGCCACCATCTCCATGAAAAAGTATGAGGGTATAAAACCAGGAAAGGGACTCAGGCAAATAAACTTCATGTGACTGTCTTGTGCCAGGAGTCTGGAAAAAAGGCTTCTTTAGGGTGTCTCTCCTTGGTGTGGGTGAAGCCTGAGAGCACTCGGGTTTATGGCTCCCATTGCAAAAACGTAACTTCAAAGGAGATGAAGGTAATTAACTGAGAAAATCTTGTCTGCTAGGTGAAGGGACTTGATTGGAAAATCTGCTGTGGGGGTCTGGGACTTGAAGAATTAACAAGTTTGTTTATATGACCTTCAGAATGTGGAATGAGACTAAGTGAGATGCTCTGACTGTGAAGAACATCAGAGATGAGGCTCTTTTGATGAAACGTATTGATTAAGCTAACTGATTCACTAATTATATGAGTAACCTGTGTCCTGCAGGAGTGTTTCTATTTCCAAATATGTGTAGACATCTACTTTTCCTTTGCTTTGAAGCTGATTTTAAGGTCCTTGAATGGGGACTCTAGTTGTGCTGGACATTGATAACAGTTTGTAGAATGGCAGTGCCTCTAGCCAGACTGGGACATTTAGGTGCAACTGTGGTCTTGGCCGTTATCTGGGTAGGAATGGATCAAGTTCAACAAACGTTTTATCCAGCAAGCAGTTCTGGAGAAGTCAGTCTGACCACCTTATGAGAGTATTTGAATACAACCATTTAAGTGTAGAATGATGCACTAAGCTTTAAGACTGCGTGGTTTTATCAATTAACTACTGTAGGAAAGTTGTTGAATGAGCCTCCAAGCAATGCCCACAGTTCAAATTTCTCAGTGTTTAGTCTGTCTTTCTTTTTTTTCCTCTTCTGCTGGAAGAGTGTCTTACCTACATACTTACCTACATACATAATGTATTGGGAATGAATTTATTAATGTGGACAAGTGTATTCTCAGACTAGAAAGAATCTATGCAAATGGATTAGACAAGTTGCCTGATATGTGGACAGCTAAATTTAGGACAGATGAACCCTTCCCACAGTGCCTATAAAGCAACCATGAAGAGCCAAAAGGTGTGTGGCTGGCTTCTGGTCTTAGATGGATGCAAATGCAGAATAACTTTACTGTGGTTATAGTGACTGGGCTGGGAGGGGAATTCTTCCCAGCTATCTCTACATCTCCTCCTGGCCAGCATTTAGGGACTGCAGACAGGGCAGATGGGATGCTCTTCATTCTGGCAAAGTTAGTCATTCATTGGAATGAAAACTAATTTGATTTAAAGGGGGTGGAAGAACCCACCCAAACTCTCTGACCATATCAGATTACCACCTTCTAGAAATTTTTTCCTCTCCCAGTTGCCTGGCAGCCAACCTTCTGTCCTGTATGCATGGACCCAATTCCCTTGTCATGAGATCCGTTTAAGCCACGTTACAAGTAGCGCTTGGCACGGGAGTGAGAATAATCAGAACAACAATACTATTGATAAAGGGATAATGTCAGGAAATGCAAAACTGAGCTGTTAATTGTCTTAAAACTGAATTAATTTCTCCTTTTGGTAGTAAAATTTTAAAATGGGTAAAAGATCTGCCCTTGACACCAGAGTCTGGAATGCCATTATGTAGTTGGTGGTGAAGATCAGTGAAGGCAGCTATGTAACCTTTTTGCACTTGTTCTGCTAGGGGTAACTACATTTGGGGTTTTTTGTTTGTTTTTTTTTTTTTTAAAGGAAAGTATGGGCCCTCTAGAAAGGAAGGTGCAATCTTTCCCAAGTATGGAGAATAAATAGAAGGTCGACACAATAGAATTATTTTCTAGCTTCTAAAATGTGTTGGCTGGTCTGGGAAGAGTTGTTTCATGGTGGGTTATAAAAACTGCACGATATTTGTTTGGAAAAGCTACCAGTCTGGAAGCTTTTTGACCATGGATTAATACCTCTGTGCACTGCTTCTCCCCAAAGGGAACAAGAACAGTTTTGGAACAATGTTACAGAAAAAGCAAGATTTATAGGAGTGAAAGTGTCATTTAAAAGGGCAGCTGCATAGGGGGAAGGTATGAACGTTCTGGTATGCAGATGCTGAACATCTAAGCTTTCCCTCCTTCTTGATCTGACATAATTTAAAGAAGAAAGTACTGACTACTACAGCTACTATGGCACCATCAGAATTGATAGCTGAAGCTTCTCCTAGCTATGTTAATGGCTGTCTGAGGTGAAGGGGCTACAGCACGCGTCCTCGAAGCAGCCTGGTAAGAACGTGGAGAACTATAACACGCCCCACCTTAAAATGGAAAAAAACCCCTGCCTATTACTGCCTTTTATTTTATAAACAGAATAAACGCACTCCCTGTACCTGGGGTGGGGTGGGGAGCGACTGCTGGGAAAGGACCTGGGTGAGCCTTTGGGAGAGCAGGCCCAGCCGGAGGCTGCGGTGCCCGGCAGCGGGAGAGAATCATAGAATCATAGGGTTGGAAGGGACCTCGAAAGATCATCTAGTCCAACCCCCTGCCAGAGCAGGGTCACCTAGAGCACATCACCCAGGAACGCCTCCAGGCGGGTTTTGAATGTCTCCAGTGAAGGAGACTCCACAACCTCTCTGGGCAGCCTGTTCCAGTGCTCTGTCACTCTCACAGTAAAAAAATTCTTCCTGATATCCCTCTTGAATCTCCTATGCTCCAATTTACATCCATTACTCCTTGTCCTATCACTGGTCATCACTGAAAACAACTTCTCTCCATCTTCCTGACACTCCCCCTTTACGTATTTGAAGACATTGATGAGGTCACCCCTCAGTCTCCTTTTCTCCAGACTCAAGAGACCCAGCTCCCTCAGCCTTTCCTCATAAGGGAGATGTTCCACTCCCTTAATCATCTTTGTGGCTCTGCGCTGGACTCTCTCAAGCAGTTCCCTGTCCTTCTTGAACTGAGGGGCCCAGAACTGGAGAGAGGCTGGCCCTTTCGGGGGCAATGGCTGGTTGCTGCTGCTTGGTGCTTGCCAGGACACACCTGAAACACTGTTGGAGCGAGTCTGGAGGAGAGCCATAAAAATGATCTGAGGGCTGGAGCCCCTCTGCTGTGAGGACAGGCTGAGAGAGCTGGGGTTGTTCAGCCTGGAGAAGGCTCCGGGGAGACCTGATAGCCCCTTTCAGTCGCTAAAGGGGCTACAGGAGAGATGGGGAGGGACTCTTTACATGTAGGGATAGGACGAGGGGTCATGGCTTCAAACTGGAAGAGGGTAGATTTAGATTAGGGATCAGGAAGAAATTTTTCACTATGAGTGTGGTGAGACACTGGAAGAGGTTGCCTGGAGAAGTTGTGGATGCCCCATCCCTGGAAGTGTTCAAGGCCAGGCTGGATGGGGCTCTGAGCAGCCTGGTCTGGTGGAAAGTGTCCCCCCTCATGGCAGGGGGGTTGGAACTAGATGGCCTTTAAAGGCCCCTTCCAACCTAAACCATTCTGTGATGCTATAGTGCACCCAGTTTTGGGGCCCAGAGCGCGTGGGGGACGCTGGTAAGCCAGAGGGATCCGAGCAGGGAGCCCCCAGGCTGTCTGGGGCTGGAGAACTTCCCCTGAGAGGCTGACAGAGCTGGGCTTCTCCAGGAGCGGTGGCTTCGTGGGGACATGGCAGCAGCCTTCCAGCACCAGCAGGGAGGTCTTTGAGAAGGCAGAGCCGGGCGCTTCTCAGAGGTACGGGGCAGAAGAGTGGGATACTTGTCACAGACTAAAATAGGGACGGTTATGATTTCGAGTAAGGAGAAGTTTCTTCACCACAAGACCAGTTGAGCCTTGATGCAGGTCACCCGGGGAGGCTGGGAGATCACCGTCTCTGGAAGGTCTCATTCCTGGCTGGGCCAAGTTGGAAACAGCCTGGTCAGACCCAAGGGCTGCCCGTGCGTGGAGCAGGAGGCTGGAGTAGAGGCCCTCTGAGCTCCCTACCGACCCGAATTACTCTGTGCATCTGTGACTTCTTGACAGTGGGTGAGTGAACATCACTTAATTTTATTTTTAATGCCTCTTTATTTCTTGCTTATATTATTGTAGTGCTTAAGAGCCTGTTTACATGAACAAAATCCTTCTCTATACAAAACCAAAACTCCTATAGCTTATGGCAGGCATTTCCAGGGGATGCTACTGAGTTTCCTTTGTAGAAATTCCTCAAGGCAGTGTAAAATGTGTTTGGCTTCCAATCGAACTGTTTTTGCTAAATCTGTTTTATTTTAGAAAATTGTAAATAGGACTGATTTCCTTGGCTTGGTGAGATGATTTTTTTTTTATTTTTTTCGTTAATTCATTGTTCACTGCTATAATTGACCGATAAGGAATTCAAATTATTTCCCTTGCTTTTCAGATCTTGAGAAGATGATGTGCAGGCTTAATTCTTGAAAATTCAGATGCTAAATCTCAAGAAATTTTTTCTTTGTGCTATTAGTTGGTTATAAGAATCCTCTACGTTGACAGTTGTTTTACTCAGTTCTAGCATAACTTGCTGCAGTTAACTACTGTTTTTTATTGTATGTGTGTCTATACATAATAATTATTGCTAGTAATCCTTACCTTATCAGAACGGCTAGCTTAACAATAGAATTAATAATATAACTTGCATCTGATGTTAAAATTGACTTAAAATAGTCTAGTGACTTCTTGGTTGGTGAGGAAAGGAGAAAATCTGCTTCATTCACCCATTTGAAGAGAAACCCTATTTTCCTGGTTTCTGTTGTTTTGAGGTCTCATGCCTAGAATCAAAGACAGCTTGATTCTGAAATCAACTTTGACAAGCTAAGGTATTGAAAAATAGTACTGCGGTGGCTTCTTGTGTCTGGTGTCATTGTCATTGATTCACAGAGCACTTCACAGGCTAAGGAGCAGCGTGGTGGAGGCAGGGGAAGCAATTCTTTAATTCTGCTTTGTACAGCTGAATGAGTAAGGTAAGAGGGAAATGCTCTTCATTAATCTTCTCCTTCACAGAGTTTTCTCCACGATCCTGGTTTATGCTGGAAATAAGACAGGGATTTTTGCACTGTGTGATCCTGCAGTGAGTTTCAGGAACAAGATGAAAGGAAAAATTCTCTGTGATGTCTTTTTCCCTGTACTATTCCAACCTCCAAAATCTCCCTACCTCCATCTGACCTTTCCACAGGCTTCAAAAAATTCCTAGCCCTCCGGTTATCCACAAGCTATAGGGAAAGTGGCTGCACATACTCTGTGCAGCGCAGAAAACCAGGAGTCCTCATCCTGAGACTGTAAATACATCCTCTGCTTTCCTTTCCTGTAGGTGTTGGTAGATCTCAGTACAGTATTGCAGTTGTGAGCAATCAAGGCTCTGGCTGGATTACAGTGTCATTTAAAAGATAAATTAGGCTGTTACTTGCCTTCTGTTCCTCAGATCATACATTGCTGTGATTCAGATTTTTCTTACCAACAGCGAGGAGCTGAAATCTGTAGAAAGATTAATACATGAGAGTTCCCCAAATTTATTTTAGCTCTGATACATTTAGCAGAAGTGCAGGTCAAGGGTGTTGTTATCAGACGGTGTTGATAATGCCTAATTGCACTGCATCATCTGAAGTCCCTTATACAGGGTAGGACTCTTGGAAGGAGAAGTTGTGAACTGAAGATGAAGAAAAGTGTATCTTCCAGTATTGGAACTTTGCATTTCCAGAGTGGCAGAAGGAAGCTCCAAGTGACCTTTCCACTAAAACCAGAAAGCCAAGAAACTCGGATGAATTTATACTTCAGGAGCAGGCTACAAACTGGCACAAATATTCGTAACCTTTGCTCTGGCTTGAGAAGCACAGTCTTTCTTTTGCGTAAGCAGAGGCTGATGCCCATAAATAACTGATTTCAAGCGGGAGCAGAATGGTTGCATGGCTACAGAGGACAGGGGGCCGAGGTTAAGATCTCTTCGTGGTGCTTCGCTCTGCAAGCACCGCTTTCCATGAGATGCACAGGGCTACATTATGCTGCTGTAGCACAGCAGAAGTTTGTGGCTCTGGTGGAGTTTGGAGGTCTTCCTACAACGTCTTGAAATGAATGTGACCCCCAAATCCAAACCTATCACTTCAGTCTTCAGTAGCATGTAAATGTTATAGAAAATTGTGGATCTCATAATGATTTAATTGCTTGAGTATCAGTGATGCATGCTTTATACCTGGCATTGGGTGTATTGGGCACTCCCCTCCATCTCCCCCTGAACAAACTCTGAAAGCCCTTCATCCAATGCCTCCTTTACTAATATAGAAAATTCTTAAATAGGAGATTTTTCTTCAGTCTGCTGTCAGAGAAAGGAAGCCTCAGTGTCTGAGGAAAAACAGTGAAGTCTCCTCCCATCCCCATTTTTTTTGCATAATTCTTGATTTTATTAACTACTTGCCTTTGTTAACCATTTTTCTTGTATTTTCCATTTTTTTTTCCAATTTAAAAAGGAGCCGTGGTGCGTTAGCTGAAGTTAGCTATTTGGCAGGGAGAGTTTTCGGCCTGTGTTTGGGGAAGGGGAGGGAGGGATGAGGAGAGGCAGAAGTGACCGCCCTGGTCTCTGTCAGACCGACGTGGGCAGGGATGCCCAGTGTGCCAGGGCGGTCAGCGCTGAATCCCTTGGCTCTGTCCCTGCCATTGTCGTGGTTCATTTCAGTGGGATAACTCGCATCTATTGTTGCAACAAAAAAAAACTCTGGAAATTTTCTTTCGGTCCAGAAGTATAACTGTAAATATGTAATCTAAACAGAAAAAAAAAAGACAGCAACTATATAAATGTTTTGGGTTTTTTTTTTTCCTGTTTATCATTTTCCTGATTCTCATTAATTTGTTTTTTATATTTGTGGTTTGGAAAAAGGACAGCCCGGATTTGGGAGCATGCAAGTGTGGTGTCTGTCTTCTGCCAGTGTTTGGATCAATTAAAGATAGCCAAGAAAATAAACTGTCTTCCAGAAAAAATTATGCTCGCAAGAAAAAGGAGGTGTCAGAATTGGTGAGTCATGGAGGTGACTCTCTCCTGAGTGGAAAGAAATGATATAAAAGCTTAGCCTAACATCCTACCCCTCCCAAAACCAATTTTTATTTCGACAAGGGGGCCTTCAGTTTTGGAATAACATGAAAAAACTCATAAATCAACAAAGTTCAAGCGACTCGAATGATCCTTTATTAGAAACAGCTTGCCTTTTCTAAAGAGAAGCAAAAATACCCTCAAAACATTTTAATTATGAACATGCAGATCTTCAGTCATGCTGGGGCCGTGTTTTCTCCTTCCCTTAGACGGGTGCTGCTCTGCCCTTGTCACTCCTCTGCTGAAGGTGCTGGGCTGGTGGGGGCTTTTTCTCGAGGTGGTACTCCTGCCCGCTGGAGGTACGGGCTGTAGGCAATGCTATGGTTTTCCTTCCAGACAGCCCAGGCATGCAGCCGCTTCGGAAAGTGGAGGTGGTGGCTCTTCTGTGGTGGTTCCCGGCATCCCAAGCCTCTTAGATTGGCACGGCACAGCTGAGGGTTGAGATATTCCCTGTGAGAAGATGAGCGTAAAGGGAGCAGGGTGGTAAAAATAAAGCTGGTGAAGCTGCAGAGTAAGTTCACCTCCCTCGTTTCTCTTTCAACGATTGTTTTCTCCCGGGAAGCAGTCCCCAGTTAGATTTGCAGAGGTTCACTTGGTACGGGTGCTCTTCAAAGGCGAACATCAAACTGGATTTATTCCAGCCTCACGTATGAAGGGTGCACTGCAGTCAGTGCTAGAGCCTTTTTGGAGTACTCTAAATAAAAAGATCTATATTTTCATTTAAAAATATATCTCTGTGATAAATGCTTAGCTACTTCATTCCTTTCCCTCATTTTGCTTCTTTGTGAGTAGCTTCAGGGGAGAAAGTAAGCAAAGCTGTTGTAGATAGCTGTGGGATAACTGAATGAAAATTCACAGGGGTAGCTCTGAGGTGACATTCCAGTAAGATTTAATAGAAAACTTGCCTACCAGTGTTTGTGGGATTTTATCCGTTAATTTCCATTCATTGTAGTTTGCTAGTGTCTCTGATGTAGCACTGCGGAATAATAGTTTTAATTCCTTACTCTTTATTTTTGGATTTCAACCAAGATTCTTGAGTGCATATTCTGGTTATAGGCAGATCTGGTATTTGTGGTTTTTCCGCCCCCATCAATATTTGTTAGTTTTTCAGTGCAGCGCTTAATTCTCCAGCGCCATACTGGGTTTTCTCTTTCATTTCAGAATTGTGTGGAGAAAACTTGCATTTCAGCTTCCCACATTAAGGGCCTTGGAATCAATAGATCAAAGCCAGAGCAGGCTTGTTGGAAGTGGTGCAGTCTCAAACTGTGTTGAAAGCTTTTGTTTTCTGCCTTTTTCCTGTCTCTTGGAATCTCCCAAGAGAAGGAAGAGAGTAAGGGGGATCTCTGTGTAGTGAAAGGGGAGTATCCTGTCGCTGTTTGCTTGGGGTACAGAGCTACATGACTAGGAGGAGCTGACTTCCAGAAGTAGCAGTGGTGGTAGCCTTCATACAGGATGGGGAGCTCCAATATGAAGCCTCAGAGTGGCCTTCCCCGCAGCTCAGGTTGGGCTCCAGTACTCCCAGAAAATAGGTGCTATTGGAAAAAGTGCTGTTGGAGAAGGGGCTGAGAACGTTAGCTACGGGCAGTGAACATTTTCCAATGTGTGCAGCCTCAACCAGGTTGAGGTTTTCTTTTTTAGGATTGAGAGGGTTAGGCATCTCATACACCAAAAGGCATGGAGAAAGCAAAACATATGCTCCTATTTTTGTATATGGTGGGTCAGGAAAGGGCTTTAGACTTAGAACTGCAACTGCATGCAAGGCATAAGTGGTTGGTGAAGCAAATGCGGTAAAATTAACAAAGTTGAGGTGCCTATGCATGTTAAAACTCTTGCTGGTACTCTGTGTTTACTTTGAGTATGAGGAAGAGCTTTCATTTCTTCAACAAAAACCAAGTTAAAAAAAAAACCAACCCACTCTTCTACAATGTAGAAAGCATCTGGCAAGGGGAGAAGGTCGCTCCAACTGTGTATACCCATGTCCTGTGTTGTACGGAGGTGTATCCTAGCAGTTTTCCTTAGGACAATGGCATGAGACAGAAAGAGCTGCTGTCTGACGGTTCCTCCACAACCACTTGCATTTATGAATTGTCTTGAGCGTGTCTTATAAATGACTGAGCTCAAAGCAGTATTTCTTGGCCTGTGCACTTGTTCTGCTCCTCGGATCCGTGATTTCTCCCTGCCAGAAGTCTAATGAGGCTATTGGAGGGAAAGAGCGCAGTAGGGAATTTCTAGACTGTGGTAACTATAGCGCTTTCCCTTCCAGTGCAGTGACAGATTATTTGGACTAATACAACTAGGAGAATTATTACTTTGTTCTTGCTAATAAATCAGAGTGCCTCTTTCTTGCTCATCAACAGCCCATCTTATTTCAAATCTGACTTTTGATTGCCTAAAGGGCTCTGGGCCGGTTTACTTGCTGTTTGTGTGGGCAAGGCTGGGGGATTTTGTTGCCTGTAAATGACAGCCCAGTAACCCATCTGTCAGTGCAGAGCAGTATAGGTGGCAAAAGGCACCCACTTGATGCATCTGTCACGTGGGTGCTGCCAGCTGTCTGCATCCGATGTGCCCTAAGTGCTTTAAATATCCTTATGTAGGAGAAAGGCTATTGCAAGCTTACTTGAATAATTTGTATGTAGTTGGTCATCCATCCTCCTTGTGTCTTCACATCTTATGGTGCATATAGCTTCAATGTTTGTCTTCGAAACATGTTCCTGAGTTTCCGAAGAGGCCCTTCCTTTTAGTGCTATTTTGAAGGACTGGTAAAGCTGCATTGCCACTTCAAGCACCATCATGGGAACCAGAGTATATTTCTTAAGTAAGAAATGCAGTATCTCTCATTTCCTGTGCTGTATGTTGGAGCTTAACCAAGTAGGTAAGGTCTTGGCTCAGAGCAACTGCTATGCCTTGAGCTTGTGATGAATGATCTTATCCCAACTCACCATTTGGACAAGCCAGTCCAAATATGATGCAGGGAAAAAAAGTTTAAGAAGTTCAGTTGAGAGAAGAGATGAGGAGGAGCAGAGGCTGGACCAAGAGCATCAAGAGAATGCAGCCTGTAAACGATAGTCACTTCAGAGGATATAAGCTACAGCAGGCATTTCTAATCCACTGAAAAATCCTTTTATTTTTCGGGGGAGTCCTGCTTGGAGGCAGGATCATGATGCAGGGGAGATGCAACTCTTTCTACTGGAAAAATAGAATAGCAGTTCTGCCTTCAGTAAGCGGCTCAGCAGAGGCTAAGAGAGCTCCTCTGGTACTTAGTTTCTGTGAAGTTGTTTATGTGAAGTTTTCTCTTTTCTTAAGAGTTATTCTGTGCCAGCATTTAGTATCCCTTTAGTGGGAAGTGAGAAGTGCATTAAGTACAGATAGGTACTGGCTTGCCTCATCTTCTCTGTGAACGAGACTTGGATAACTCAAATTCATTCCAGAGTTATACTGCCGTGTTTCTGAAGAGAACAGTTGCTTCTTTCCTGTGCTGCTTCTGCCTTCCTCCTTCATATTCCCATTTTTAAGGTGGAAGGCGATGGTGGTGGCGGCAGGTGTTAGTTAAACCATGGTGTCAGCTCCTGCTCTTTGCTTTGAGGTTGGGCTGAGCATATTGCTTTCCAACTCCAGGCAGTTGTTCCTCTAGTCAACTTGAACAGCATTTCATCCTGACAGCTGTTTTGCTGACATTATTCCCAGTTAGCTATTCACTGGGATTAAGGGCTTTCTGTAGCCAGAACGCTTTGCCGGGAGTGTGCCGTCATTTGGCAGACCCATTAAACCAGTAATTCTATAGTGCTTAAAATTTTTAATTTGCCCTGCATCCTTCATATTTAGAGTTCCAGCTTAATTGCCCCATGGGCAAAGAGTAAAGACTCACCATATATACTCTCCTTTTTCTACCTTATCCCCTCTCCTGCAATATTTTTCAAGCCAAAACCTTAAAAGCCAGACTTTGTTCAGCTTTGCTTGTTCTTTGGGTGGAAGCCCCATCCCTGGAGGTGTTCAAGGCCAGGCTGGATGGGGCTCTCTCTAGTGGGAGTTGGAACAAGATGATCTTTAAGGTCCCTTCCAACCTTGACAATTCTATGATGCTATGATTCTTGGGGTACCACAGATACCATGTGTGTGCTTGGGGCTTTGTATACAACTGTTCTCTGTATACAGCTGTTCCCTGAACGCTTAGTGAAGTCTGTAACCAACAAGAAGATCTCTCTCAGCATGAGTTTGTATTGTTCGCTCCCTGAAGACGATTATTGCAGTTTCCAAATTTGGTCATATGGGTAGCACAGTCTTGGGAAGAGAGTTCTTACAATGGTGGTGATGATGGCACTGCTGCCAGTGCTTTCTGCCAGTGCCGAAGGTGCAGGTGGTGTCCCTCCAACCTGGTGTCCTACTCTCTCGTGGAGGTGGCAACAGTGGTAATTGTCAGCACAGCTGAGGTGGCTGTAGCTACAGGAGGGTGTTTTGAGGACACTTGGTGCTTGAATGGCCATTTTTCTTGCTTCTCTGCTGCTCGGCAGTCCCCTGGAAGTAACTTATGCCTTACAGTTTGGTAGCTCCAGTTTTAAGCTCATGTGCGAGCATTCCTCCTGTAATTAAAATCAAGAGTCAGTTCTATTTCGGATCTGTAGCTTAGTTTGTCCTGGCAGTGGTCCAGGCTGGATGGAGAGGCTTTGTTTCCTTATGCAGGTTGTTTTGCTGCTGATAAGGAGGTAAAGGAAGACCTCTGGGGTGCATGCTCTTGCCACATCTGTTTCTTTTCTAATACGTTTCTCTCTGGCCTTGGGTCTCAGATATGATGAAGAGAATGTTAAGCATATGTATTGGTCTCTCATGGTCTGCATCTGACTTCAGCTCTAGCGACACCTATTCACACATTGTGTCTATAAAGTTTGGTGCAATTCTAGAAAGAATTGTGATAACCCTTTAATTTTTATCATACCCATACCTTTTTCCTAGACTCATCAATTTGTTCTACTTTATCCTGCCGTCAGAGCGCACTGAATGAATTTGATATGCTGCTGGTGAGCAGTTCTCTCGTGGGCTAACCATGGGTGTGAAAGGAGAAAAACAAAGGTGGTTTTCATTATTAGAAAGAACAAAGCCATGAATAGAAGGGCAAAAGAACTGATGTCCCTTTCAACAGGAGATAAATTTCCAGTACTCCATTCAGCTGATGTGTGTTGTATTTTTAGACTTCAGTGACTTAGGTTTAGGACATTACTGATTTCAGATACCAGCCCATTTTATATTTGGAAATGCAGGTGTGTATTTGTAAGTATGATCTGACACAACAGAATTCTGTCTCTAGAGAATAATATTAAATCATAATTTAAAAAAAAAAAATCCTGCTACCATGTCTGTAATCAAAAGGTTCATCTTCTTGAAGTTGAAGACTATAAAAACTGACTTGCTTTTTTAAATTTCATCAGCAGAAATATTTACTAGGTAAGTACTGAGAAATTCATTATTTTATTTCTTGAATGGAAGACTCAATTTACACATTCAGCTTTCTCTCAAAGATGAAAGAATTAAAATTTCTTGCCTTCTGTTTGTACTGTCTTGTACTTGACTATCCCAAGGATAGGTTTAGGGCCACACTGCAGACCAAGCAGATGATCTGGCTAAGCTTGGGGGAAGTGGGAGTGGAACATGGCTTTCCAGGGCTTTGTTTTTTGCAATTAAAGTGAAAACTCCCAGCCCTGTCCTACAAACCCAAAGCCCATTGGTGCCCAAAAGCTCACCTTCTATTTTCATTTTTATAAAGTTAGCCTATAGGGATTCCTATGTAATACGTTTATTATCAGTATTGCCTGGAGTTTGACAGCCTTTGACAGTGGTCCAGGCTGGAGTCATGATTCTAGCTCGAGATGAACTCTTTAATTATTTAGTCCCTGACTAGGACATTTTTTGTATTTCCATCATTGGTGATGGCTTCTTATTTCCTTACTGAGTCCCGATGTTCGCTAGCTTTGTTCTCTAGTGCTCTGATTTTAGGGTAAGTTTTGTAACTTGATAGAGTGATTCCTTCTGGTTTCTTGGTGGTTGTTACTGTTACCATAAGATTATACACTTCAATTTTTACAGAAGACTTATAATTTTGCCTTAGAAATGTAGCATGCTAAGAGTAACTTGGCCTTAGTCAGTTTATGCTCTTTTGTTGTGGCTTTAAGTTAGAGTTACAGAAGTAAATTCCATATCTCAAGTGGGAATATAAAAATAAATCCAAATTAAAAAAAAAAACCCTTGCATTTTTTAAGGACATTGATTTTTTTTTTTAATCTATTATGATGGCTTCTAATACCATACAGATCAGTTGGTACAATATTGCAGGGAGCTGAGGAAGGCTCAGTGTGTTCCTCTGAGAATACCTGACTTTTTCCACCAGTGGAGTTTTCATGTATAGGGCACCAGAAAATCCAGCTTCGTGCCCTCATGAGCAACAGAGCTTGTGAGGAGGCAAGTGAATACTAATGCAAATGTTAATTTCCTGTATATGTAGAACATCTCTGCTATGCATGAGCTACTGCTGGAGTTTTAGCCTCCACTAAAGCCCGGCCAAGCTGTTTGACTTTAGGACAGCACAGAAAATCTTCTTCCATTTGACTTCTTAATTTTTTTTCTTACTGTTTTTCATTTGATTGTATACTTTGTCTGACTGTTCATTCTTTTGGCACTTCATCTCCTATCCTGTGCTTGCAGCATTTATTAGACTTACATGTACAAACTTAAAAACACCAAATTACCGAGAGGTGTGCTGCACTCTCTCTGGGGAAATAGATACATTTTTACTTTAGTCATCCAGTAACCAGCATCTCAGAACCTGATCTCTCTGAAGTCTGCTAAATACGAGTGAAATAAGAATTATTTCTGAATAATTACGTGTTAGTTTCTGTCTTCAGTCTTGGAGAACGTGATGAAATTTGCAAGGTCAGGCCTGCTAAAATAATACAATGGCGTTGTCTCTGCAAGCTCAATTCTCCTTCATGGGCATGCATATTAAATACGTGGTCACTGCTGTGTTTCTTCTGAGTATCTCTTTGGTGCGCAGAATGAATAGCGCAGCTCTTAATGAACAGCTATTCAGTGTTTCACTTTCTCCTTACTGTTCAACATGCAGTCCTATGCCATGTTTATTGTGTGCTATTCAAACCAAATCCCGAGGACGGAATTACTTTCTCAGACTTTTGTGGTGCTCATCACGACAGTATCTTCGCAAATAAAGTTCTTTGCAAACATGAATCTTATTTCATGCCATCCCTGTCAGTACCAGGACTGTGGTACGGAGCAAAATGATTCAAGACTATGCTAATTTGAGACTCTTAAGACCTTGTATTCTTTGCCATGTACTTAGCATTCTGTAGCATTATAGAGGCACAGCTATGGCTGTATTCCATGCGCTGGGATGTCAGGCTCTCATAGCAAATGAGCAACGTGTGACTAGTAATCGGCTATCAAAAGCTTGGTTTAAATGACTTGACTAGTAACACAACTGAGTCCAGTGGCACAAGCCAGGAAAGTATTCAAATCTCGGAGCAAGGCGTGTAGCTGGCTGAAATACAAGATCATCTCTTCAACTCCCTGCAATTCTTTCCTACTTTTGCTGCCTACATACAAATTACACAGGCAAGGAAATATCATTGTCCTTGCCTGAACTGTTTCTCTCTAAGGCTTTTAATCTCAGTCTCCTGTGATATGAGTGACCTAATGAATTTTTCTTGTTTTAATTCCAGTTCTTTGTTCTTTCTCATTCTCAGGCAGTTTCCTTTTCTCCCGTCTTCTCATTTCCATCGCAGTCACACCTCACTGGACTGTGTGCTTTAAAGCTGGCACCAGCCTAAATGAAAGAGCACCGTGGGTGCTGTTGAGTCACAAGATTTGGGACAGCGTGCCACCCTTACCTGTTCCAACAGGAAAGAAGCAGGGCTGAAATGCCCTTAGCTAGAAAACATTTTTTTTATCCTACCAGGATACAGTCCTAGTGATTTATTTTCCTTGCTAACAGATAATAAAGTGCTGTAATTATTAGCACTCTTCTGACTAGCATTGCAGACCTTCTTTCTTCACCTCCCTGGATAAAGCCAATCAAAGACTTGTCCAGCACAAATTTTCTGGCTTTCTGTACACATTTCAAATGGAACATAACATTTTTCATGCTTATGATCACTTTTTGGAAATAAGAAGTCATGATGAATTAGGAGTCCATACCTTCGGAGTTTTGAAATGGCCTGTGGTAGGAGAGCAGGGCTGGGCAGGCTACTCAGTAACATCTGTCCCGTTGCGTGGAGTTGTCGGTTCCTTGGTATTCAGTTTGTCTGAATTCTTTGGCTGAAATTCAACATGTGAAGGTTAATAGATCAAAATTTGTCTGTGGTAAAGGCTGTGGAAGCTTACTCTGTCAGTTTGTCTTGGTAGTGGATCTGCTTGCTATCACTCCGCTATTCTAAATCTGCTTTATTTCAGTAACATCTTCACTAACTTCTGTAATTAGAATGCAAAGTCAAACTGAAATGACTAATTTAATACCCATTAATTTTTTTCTTGTATACAGTATTCATTTGGAACTCTCTAAAATCTAATATGTCTTGTGGCAGATTTGAAGTAGAGATCTATTTTTTTAGTTTAAAAATGTACAAATTTCACTTTGTTTTTTGACCAAACCACAAGGTATGAAAACTGCCTAAGGCTGTTAGGTGCATTTAACAAGAATCGATGTATGTCATTTTTTGTAATGGTGGAAGGAGAAATTAAAGAATTTCTGTGTAATAAAGGATCCATAATAAATTTTACTAGGAACCATAATATATGGAACTATAAGAAATTTGTCTTCAGCTTGGCAATCAATAAATCGATTCATTATTATGGAAGTAGAGTCCAAGTAGTATGTCTGGTGTGACCCACAATACAACAATATTTTGAACTTAGTGTGCTAAATGTTCACAGGTAGCGGGCGTGAAACAAAATAAAGGATTCTTAAGGGAATATTGGGTGGGACCTGGGATCGACCTAAACCAGTATAGTTGGCTTTCTTTACTTTTTTGTCCCCATGGTCCTTCTTTGGGCAGGTACAAGTCAGTGCAGTTGTAGGGACAGCACTGTCTCAACATATAACCCTTTAGTTGTAAAATATGCCAAGTATTTTTGAGGCAAACTGTTGATAAACTCAGGTCCTACTAGCTGGTGATTCCTTGTGGTAGTGGGAGGTCTACAGAGAAGGTGTATGTCAAGTGTGCACACAGGCACACTAACCATGTGTCTCAAGTCATGTCATATTTCCCTGCAGCTAATTCTTGGAAGGCTGTGGGGACAGCAAAGTGATACTATCACAGTCAGGTCGGAGGTAAATTTCTGGCTCGTCTCAGAGAGTCATTTTTGCCTTGGAAACCCTTCAGGTTTTAAAAAATCTTGGCTATTTCCAGTGTATATGGTGAGCCCTTAAATGTTAGGATAGAAGCTTGGTTTTTGTATCTGCTTTTGTGCTGCGTGAGCTGGCTGATCTCAAATAAAAGCTTCAGGGAATCAGAAAACTATATATTTAAGTTGAGTTAAGTTTTAGGATGCCATTGTAAGACTTCTATTACCATTTTTGTAAGATAAGCGTTGATCAGAAAGGAAACCTTATCTGTCTGGCTTTGAAACACGGGGTCTGCATCATACGAGTCTCTCTTGGTGTATTGGCATGAAATCGTCTCTCGGAACAATAGTTGCACTATGACAGTGGGCAGAAGTAGAGGATAGGCTCCCAAATGGGGACACAGGTAAGCAGGATAAAAGTTCTGGCTGGAACCCTGGGAAAATGCTTGCAGCTAGTGTCTCTTGTGGAAATGAAGAGAAACTTGAGATTTTAGCACAAGGTAGCTTTGTGCAGCTTTCTGCTGATGGCAAAGGGAACGTGGAAAGCTGCACGGCAGACACTTGATAACCAGGCACCAAGAAAAATACCTTTTGATGTTAAATCCTCTAGGTCCAGGTGGTTTCTGAAAAACTGAGAGTACACTTTTTTTCCCAAAGTAGCTGACCTTGAAGTAAGGGAAGGAGCTGGCAAAAATGAAGCTACCTGAAAGAGGATTTTTGCAGCTGGAGTGTACCTGCTGCACTAATTTCGTCCAGACACTATCTTGTGCAGGCTCTAGAAAAAGCCCCAAATACAGTAAAGAAGGTCGTTGTGTCCTGCTGGCAAGAGTGTGGTCGTCATATCTGGGGCTTGTTTATTTTTACCATTCCATCATACATGTGAGCACCATCAGTTTTGCATCTCTGAACATCAGACATTTTGTTCTGTGGAAGAAGGCAGCTGGCTAACTCCTGCTGTGCTTTCTTGGGTGCTCTTGCAGAAAGCCTTACAGAGGACGGCAACAATTCCTCAGTCTTTATCTAACTACCCTAAAATTTGAGGGCTGACTGAGGTTATGGGCAGTAGGATGTGCTTTTGTAGGCTCATTAGTAGTCTTTTCCCAGTGATTTCTCTGACTAGGGTATCACAGCATTTGCTTAAAGTGTTATGACTTTTCTAAGTCCTGTTGTGGTTTTGTTTAATGTAGTATTAGAAAAACATCAAACATTTTGAGTAAAAGACTGCTTTACTGATATCTTCAACTGTATGGCCATTCAGTTCATCCCTTAGACGTTTCTGAGGATCCATTTTCTGAACACAAAGTGGTGAGGAAATAAACATGCAGACAAATACACATGAAGGAAAGGTTTGCATAGTAACTCTTAGTCACAAATTTGAATAAACAAAGTTAATTCAAGGCTTAGTCATGTCTTACCACGTCTTAAAGAGCTTGATGGTTTTTCTTCCAGTTCTTAAGTAAATGTGGTGAATGAAAATTCTAAAGCTAGAATTTTTTCTTAATTGATTTTGTCAAAAAGTGGATTATTGGCTCACATAAACGAAATATCTGAGTTTTATGTAAACTATTTACTTAGCATATTAATTTTTGACTGGGGAAAGATGATGTTGAAGCTTAAATTTATATTGCAGATTCAATTCCTGTGGAGATTTTTGTGACTGCCAGCATGAGGAGCATCACCACCTTTATTTCAGAGGGAAATGAGTTTCAACATAACAATGTTATGACATACTCAGTTGAAGTTCCTTTTACATGCATTTATGAGTCAAAGCAGGATGACGCACAGAGACTGAAGTAGGAGTTTGATTGTCAGTCTGCAGCTGGCTTTTATTCCATCTAGCCATACATACAATGTTGAATAAATGTAGGTACAAGACACCTATTTTTCATCCCTCCCTCTTGGATTCAGTTAAGGGATCGAGGTTAGAGGAATGAAGACAGTGACCAGCATCACACAGCTGGAGGCAGCTCATGCCACCTGCTCTAGGCTGGCCTGTGGCTCTGGCCAAAAGACCACCCATCTCCAAGGGCTGACCCCAGGGATGGACTTTACTATGAAGTGAGGCTGTCTGAGCACAGCATCTTTTTCCATCATGCTTCCATGCTTTCCATCATGGCCAAAAGACCACCCATCTCC
>VXBO01001803.1:0-99849 GCA_013400135.1 Rhinoptilus africanus | reverse complement strand
TGGGAACAGGATTCTGGATCTGGATTCAGAAACGCACAGGCTAGGATCAAAGGCAGACAAACAGAGTCCTCCTTGGATGTTGGCTGTTGAAGAAAGAGGGCTGCCCCTTTGATCCCTCAGCTTTTATATGATGCAGATGGATTAAATACCCTGGTGTTCAGTTTTGGGTCACCTGTCCTGTCCATCCCTCCCCACAACTATGACCCCTCTGTGGTCTTCCACTTCTGACCCTCCAACTTGGTACATAAGGAAGTTACCTGACCCTGGTTATTACAGCAACAAGCACAAGCAGGAGCCTCTTTGCAGGCTGTTCCTTGGTATTGGCTATAAACATCAGACCTCATCTGCTAGAAGCAGAGACTGCCTGAAAAACAGGCAGTTAATTTCAGAGAGTTAGAAGAGGCTTGACTGAAAAGTAAACCTCCCGAAAAGAGGAGAGGCCCCGTTCCCCCCCACCCCGGGGCCCAGCGCTGGCTTTGGCCGTGTGGCCCCGGTGGCCCGCGGCCCCGGCGCTGTCCAGGGTGCTGCAGCCGCCGCGCGGGGCGGGGCAGCGGGACCGGTCCGAGCCCTCGGGGGGGGAGTTATTTCGCACAAGATGAGAAAGCTCTTCCTTTTCCGCCAGAGGTACCTTGATTATAACTCCGGGAGATCAGCTGGAAGGCAATTAGTGTGACGTTGTTCTTAAAAATATTGGCTTGGAGGTTGTCTTTTTTTTTTCCCCCTTATGATCTCAAATTCATTGTACAGTCAGATATCAATAGAGAAGACTAGGCTATGGGGCCCTCACAAGAAGAAAAGTTTTGAAGGGGAAAAGGGGAAATGAGACTTTGGTTTAAGCAGGTAAGAATGTCGGTGAAAGAAACAGGTAAGAAGACAAAATCCAAAGAAGGCATTGGCATGATGGTTAGCCCATTATTATTAGAAACTGAAAAATGCACCAGGCATTAAACAGAGGAAGCTTCCCCCTCTGCCTGACGGATCTGACTTTCCATGTTTAGATGTCACTTAATGGTCAGATTTCAAGTGTGGCAGAACGATGATGTAATAGCTTTAAACAAGACAAGGCCATGTCTTCCATGCTTCACAAAAACTTCAGCCATGTCAGATGAGTGGTTGTTGTGGTAGCCAAGTCAAGATAGTGAGATCCTACTCAAAAGTTTTACTTGCCAAGTATAAAATAATGCATTTCATTCTGAAAGGAAATCCTACTTGTTCTGTGGAGAAGGCTTTTTCATGGCTCAAATAAGGAAGGAGAGCTTGGGAATTCAGGCCTATCCCATGTACCAGCATAATTAAAACCTAAATTATTTTCCATTGCACCTTATTTTCCCCAAATGTGATAAATAGTTGTTATTTGTCCATCTATTGGGATTTTGTGAAACTGTAATCCTTCTGACGTGCAAAGCACTACTTGTCCTGGCTGGAACATGACTATTGGGAATCAGTCATACAACAGCAGCTTGCTGAGATACATTGATATTATGCCGGATTGTTAACAAAAATTTATTCTCTCTAAAACACAGCATTTTTCTCATTGCAGTGTTTGTTACAGGTAAATTATTATGCAGAAAATCAATTTATTTCAACTGCTTTGATCCTAAGAGCAGTGAGCTGAAGTATCCTGGAATTAACCCCTGGCAGAATATAAGACATGTAAAATTCCCACTGCTTATGCAGGGAATGCATCACTCCACAGTTCCCAGCTGTCTGTGTGTGTTTCAGACTCATCTTTTTTTAGACGGGTACATGGTCTTACTAACGTTTTTGCTATGTGCTTATCTCCCTCTTTGAAGTTTAGGCATTTGATATTAGGGTTCTATTATTAATTACATTTTCAGTAGCATCACAGATGACCTAACCCAAATGGCATAGGCTGTACTGCCTCCCACAATGCTCTGCCCCAAAGGCAATTCTCTCCCTGGGAGGAAAGGAGTCTCTAACTCCCATCATTCAAATGTCAGGGAGCTGTCATTGCTGTGCCTGAAAAATAATGGAATCGAACAGTGGCATAGAAGTTAATTACCATTATGTATGAGACTCATAGGCAGTGATTACAGACATTCATAAAAAATTTAAGAGGATCACAAAAGATACTCTTGCTAGACAGCCATGTTTAACTTGCATTTATAGGTGCAAATTAAGAATATAGAATAAAACACTGAAGTGCCAGCTTCTCTCTCTCTATGACTTGCAGTTCAGCCGGTTCCAAAATGACTTGAGCTGCTGCAGTGCACAACCTCTCTGTAGCTCTTGGATCTCTATTGGAATAAAAAAGTCACTGATAGCTTTTCAAATAGTCTCCCAGGATATAAACGCTTATTCTAGCTTCTAATAAAAGGGCACTCATACCACTAATCAAGGAAGGTTTTCTGACCCCATGGTAGGTAGTTGATGTTCACATCTCCCTCAGACTTGCCTTTTTATCCAGCAAATAAAGAAGAGCACCATGCTGGGATCGTAAGTCCTTGCTGGGGCTCAAGGTCCCCTATTCTTTGCTGTTGTTGGATTCATATCTTCTGGACAGATTTGGAGCTGGTGTAAATTTGCACAGCTTCTCAGCAGACAGGCACGGCTTGCACTAAGTGAGGCCTGTCTCAGTCAAGGACAAAAAATAAGGTAAATTCTCTTCTGTGAGACAGAAGCAGCTGATTCTCCCTGCAGAGTGCCTGGTGGGAGTCTGAGGGTCCTTTAGGGGTGGAACAACACCATACACTACATCAGCAGCTGAGCTGGAGAAGCTCTGTGTTCCCCATGCAGCCACATGCTCACGCTTCTTTCCCACAGACCTCATGGAAGGGGCAAAGCAGTTGGAGGCAGCAGCCTAGAGACAGCCAAGCTTAAAGCAACCCTCCTGCCCCTCATGTCATGGTGGCCCCCTGCAAGCAGGGCCAGTGCAGGATGGGAGGAGGGGGCTCACCAGGTCAGCTGGCACCTGCTCAGACCTCTGCTCCCACCAGTATTTTTCTGCTCTTTCTTGGCCACAGAGCTATGGAGAGGTGACACCCACATCCTCTGCCAAATGGTTCTTTGCCAAATGTGCGCAACAAAGGGTGAAAGGGAGAGACGATGAAGGGGGCAGAGGCATGGAAACTCAAGGCAAAGTGTGTGTCAGTTGCCTGAAATTCCAACAAACCCACATGAATAGAAAGCGGGGAGAAAGTGAAGAGGTAGGTGACGGCTTAGTCACAACAGCTTAAAGGAGTGAGACCATCCAGAGACAAATCAGCATCACAAACACCCCTGGCAGAGAGGGGCAGCAACGTGTATCCTCACACCTTCTGCATCCTGCCCCTTGGCATTCCCCCAGCCAGACATCAAACAGGGACAGCTTCACCGGGCTGAGCGGGCAGGTTCCACTGATCAGCCCGAGAGGTCTGTGTCCCAAGGTGCAGAACACGCGCCATTCCCATCAGCTAGGACTGAGTCGATGGAAAAAGACTGAGTTGTTCCAAAGAATCAATCTGCAACTCAGCAAAGCTCACACCTGCCTTTGAGGAGGGCTCATGTGCTTGGGTAATTCTTGCTTATTTAATGAGTCTGGCCAGAAGGACGCCTTGGTTTGTAAAGGGCAGGTGACAACACCTGAGGGGCTGAGCTGATTCACTGCTTTTGAGGATTTTGGAACTGTTTTTTCTGGGTGCATGCACTGCTGTGGTGAGACAGGCACTGTGCGAGTGCTTTGCTGGATGGATTAAAAGGAGTCCACTCAGAACAGAGCACATCACCAGGGAAAAGAGAGAGCACTCAGCTGTCAGATGCCTTTGACACAGGTGACCATGGCTGTTTTCTCAAGTTTGGACTCTCCTTAGTTTGAGATGGCACTGTCCTGCCTCCCATCTTTCTGACCGTTACTGATACAAGTCCTGTGGAGGATTCTTTCTACCCATGGAGCTCTCCACGGGGTTCTCCTGTTGGTCAATTTTTTATTCCTGTTTCAACATTTTCTCCTTGGTTATTCTTGCTTGGAAGCACAACCTTGGCAGTTCTTTCCCTGTTGATGAGTCACAGAGCTCTCTCTGCTCCAGACTTTTATCCTGATGTCCATGTTACAGTTCCAACTTGTTTACCACTTCCTAACCCTTTTTCCCAGCTTAAATCTGACGTGGCTACAAAGCTCTTTCCAACTGGGGAGAACACTCTCATCTTGTCTCTAGATCATGACCAAGGTCTCCACTTTTGTCTCTAACCCCTTTTCAGGGCTTTACATCTAAGCTATGTCTACACTTTTTGATGTTGTATCCACCAGGGATATGCCTGTCCTCATTTCTTGTCTGTCACAATGCCATGCTCTGTTGTCCATTGGCTAAGTTTTTCACAGTCATCTCCATGCACCTTCCTTGCAATTGGGAAAAACTGCCTGGAAACATACAAGAAGCTTACTCATGTTCCTTTCTCCATCTCCTCTTATGCTGCTCTGCTTTTCTGAGCTGCCAGCTGTGGTGGTAGATGTTGAGCCTATGCCGCTCTTTCCTGCTGCCCTCCCTCGTTGGAGGCTGTCACCTCCCTGGGGGACAGACCAACTTTATTCATGTGTTTTGACAGTCCTTTAGTGCAGTGGAGCCCAGGTCTAGGAACACAGCAACATAAGGAACAAACCCTCTGGAATTAGGTCTCTTTAGCCTGGAAAAGAGGCGTCTGAGGGGGGACCTAATTAACACTTATAAATACTTGAAGGGTGGGTGTCAGGAGGATGGGGCCAGGCTCTTTTCAGTGGTGCCCAGTGATAGGACAAGGGGTAACGGGCACAAACTTGAGCATAGGAAGTTCCACCTAAACATGAGGAGGAACTTCTTTACCTTGAGGGTGGCAGAGCACTGGAACAAGCTGCCCAGGGAGGTGGTGGATTCTCCGTCTCTGGAGACATTCAAATCCTGCCTGGACGCGTTCCTGTGTAACCTGCTCTAAGGTGGCCCTGCTCTGGCAGGGGGGTTGGACTAGATGATCTACTAAGGTCCCTTCCAACCCTGTGATTCTATGATTCTATGATTCTATGATTCATTTTGGTCTAAGCTGCTGTACCCAGTTCTTGCTTGGAGGTTTGAGAGCTAAATCTCTTTTTCTAATTATAGTTCTGTATAGAGAAGAACAGTTTCCTTTACTAGAGTAAGTAATGACCTGATTTCTACGTGTGCTGCTCACAGGGGAAAGCACAAAGCCAGTCCTGCTTTATTCCTACATGAGCTTGTAGGAAGGCTCCTGTCTAATCTTTGGCAAGTCTTACAGAAAACCTGCACTGTCGCAAACTAAGGAAAACAATGAATAATTCATTTTCTTATCTGTTTCAGGATTGTTTTCTGCAAAACATCTATTTTAATAATTCATGTGATTTTTAGCTGCGCCATACTGCAGATGCAAGTGCACAGAGGAGAGACATACTCTTTGTCTCAGAGTAGCCTGGAAGGTTCATTAGTGAAAAATTCCAGCTCACAGTGGACCAAATTCGAAGTGAGGAGCGAGAGGTGAAATCGGGGTGCTTAGCAAGATTCAAAGTACAACAGTTCTATGAAAATCAGAGATTACGAGAGTCATTCACAGAGCTGTCTTCCTGTGGTCCCAAAATGGCCATATGTTGACGATGTCAAGCTTGTCAAGAGCCAACTGGGGACAGAGGGACGTATATACAGAGTTCCCATGTTTCCCAACAGTACATACAGAGATCCCCTATTTCCCAGCTGTACTTGCCAAACACATAAACTTAGCATTTATAGAACTGCACACGGTTACTGTCTCAGGCTGTAACTGATTCCTACCTCAGTCAGATCCATCCAGGTTTCCTCTAGATCTCATGCAGGAATGACTCCAATCTCCAAGACCCCACCAGTGAACAACCCTGCAGTGCTGGTTGCCCCTGTGGAAGGGTCAAAAAACTCAGGTCATATTATGACAAAAATGGACAGGTCAGCAAATGGAATATTAAAAGCTGAGTATAGCCCATGAAGGGCAGGATTGGGAAGAAAATGATGACACCAACTGCAAAAAGGAAACCAAGGTGTGCATTGTGCTACCACTGATTCTTCGGGTCAGTGGTGGCAGATCTGGGCCCATTAGCCTGAGCATCAGCACTCTGTTTGCATGCCTCCTGCTCCACCCAACAGCACTTATTTCAAGCGGGAACATGCTGAAAATCCTCCCCTTGCAGCAAAGTGCTCCCGCCAGCACCACTAAGCCATCACTCCCCGGCTGTGCCCCGCAGGGCACACAGCACAGACCCCACAGCGGGCACAGGTGATTTTATTGAGTGCTCTTCCATTAATGAGGACTATGGATTAATCCCCTTTACCCAACAGGAAGTTTTCCAGTCCAGCTTCAGTGCTGCCCAGGAAACATCCAAGAGATACAATTCTCCAAGACGAACTGTGTAGATAAGATGCCTCTGAAAATAGTACATAAAAATACCACCAGCACCAGCTTTTGAAGACAGTACTTTCCAAAAGAACCAGTAAAAACCACAGCAAAACCAATTATCCCTTCCCCAAAGGAAGAAAAAAGCTACAAGCTATGAAGTGATGGGAAGCCAGAGCAGCACTTGATCTCCTTCCGGCTGGAATCCAAACCCTGGGGCAGATCCTGCTGGCACTCATAGCCCCAGATCCACCTCGGAGCACTGAGGTTACTGAAGACAAATCAGTGCCCACCTATACTGCTGAAGGAGCCCTGGCAACAACTTAAACTCACTTAGGCCAGGATAAGAGTGCATTGTGGAATGGGCAGTGACCGAATCCGTAACATATGGAAATCCAGGCCACCCCCGTATAATTTCACATACAGAAATAAAGAACCACAACACCAAGTGTTCCCTTTTTCTGGCTTTAAGCAGATCAAAGTAAACATTTCTGCATTTTAAATCACACACGACCTGCCAATACCACACTTTCATCAATTATTATATTTTCATCTGCCTGCCCAAAGCGAGACACACTCTGTATAGCATCAGGACACTATCTCGTATTTTACGAAGTGAATTAGCAGCTGGGCCTGTTTAAAAGACCTGGGTTGCATGGCGCTACCAATGTAAATTATTTGCCTGAGAGAAACACCTTTTAAAAAAGAAAGGCGCCGAAGAGCTTTACAGGCTGGGCAGGCAGCACTTGCTGCCTGAGCCACACAGGGCCAGGGATGATGCTTTCCCAGCAGGAGGAATCCAGCCAGCTTCATGGCAGCCTCCAGGAGAAGAGAAGTCAGGTGAAGTGAAGCAACCAGGAGGCTGTGGGAAGTTTTGCAAAAGATCCAACATAAACATTTTCTACTCTTAATTAAGCCAAAACCTGCACCCTGCAGTGAGCATACATGTTGATTCTACTTTCTCGAAACAACTTTTCACACACTTATTTTTGGTTGCTGCTTTCAATTTCTTCGTCCCTAGAAAAAACAGTATCCAGTTCCTCACAGGTACGTTTGGAGACGTATCAGTGACAGTAGAAATTCTATTTTTTTAAATAAAAGTTTAGATGCGCATCATGGTAACAGGCCATTCCTGGGGAAGAAGGAAGGCAGCAGCAGACATACAGACATCGTCCCCCAGCAGCACCCATACAGCTTAGCAGTCACCAGGGACATTCAACAAGGATTTTGAGAGCAAAGCTGCCCCAGGCCAAAGCTGAAGCCTGACTGGGCAGTACGATGCGATCTGTAGGCGTCAGGATGCAGCGGCTCCATGGGAGAAGCAATTTCACACCTAGCTTCAATAAATCCATCTCCCTGCAAGGCAGGAAAACAATCGCCCAAAGCAGCTAGGTTATAGTGACGCAATCTGACAGGGAGCCAGGGGACATTTTCTGATTTTATTTGAAGTTGACACCTTGAGACAAGGCATAACAACTGAGGGGATCAAACCAGTAAGGAGGTAGCGTGACAGTAGGTGCCCCCCTTCCCCTCCCCTTCATGAACTCCAGTGCAGAGTATTAAAAATAAACCAGTGTATCCTAAGAAATTGCAGAAGGTATTTAAATCAGAGTGGGGCAGGGAAAGATAATGAGAGTCTAAGATTTGAAACAATTGTATCTGTTGCTTGAAACTTGTTTTAGAAGCTTCAAGAGTGACGCCAAGAAGTTCTCAATACCTAATGATTATAAATAACCACTTCTCAAAAATCAATTGTAGTAAGTTAATCATGCAGGTTTTATTCCTTGTATTTTCATGCAAAATATGCATTACTTAATATTTCCAGTTCTATATTTATATATCTATATTGCTACATTTCCAAATTCATTAGAGAAGACTAATTATCACAACACCCATAGAGTTTTGCTGATTAACTCAGCAATGAGTGCAAATTTCCAGCCCTGCAGAAGAGTCCTGATCCCCACCCCCCATTTGATCAAAGAAGTGAGAGGACTTATATCCAAAAAAGAAGTTTCCCAAGAAATGCAACCACTCTCATCGCTTTATTTCTTACTCATTAAGTGATGGCCAAAGCTGTAACAAGAAATGGTATAAAGAACCCGATCTGAGGAAGTACAGATCACACTTCAGACTAGGGAAACACCACAACAAAGCTGTCACCTCCCCTTTTACTTGACTCATTAAAGAAAAATCACGTTCATCTGTATTACTGCATATCTCAAAAATAAAACCCACAGTCCTTCAGTTTAGAATGACATATAATTTATTCATATAATTCACAAGTAGTTGGACACTACTCAATTTAATCTCCATATGCCAGTGATTTACACGAACATATAATACTAAAATTGATTGCTTAGAAGGTAAAAAATACCATGGGTATGAAATGCCATGGTAGATGCTGTTCAATATACTACACAGTCTTCATGTCAGACACTTTTACTCATGTTTTTAGAAAAAAGGCAGTTTGCCATTTTAAATTTTCTTTAGAAGAAGCCTGGGAAACTCAAGTGGCTTTGCTCTAAACCTTCTAATCAATTATTTCTCCTATTTCTTAGGAACTGAACCGTCAACCAAAGCAACATTTTCAGTAGTTAAAAAAAAAAAAAAAAGAGAAAAGGTTTTTACTCCCTGAATTCACCAAGTACAGTGTGACCAAATGATGTTGCCTTCCAACATGCGACACAAAATACTAACCCCTGTATATTCGAAGGAAGGTGCAGGAATTTAGACCATGCTTTAGCATGACAGTGTTGGTGACAACAGCCTGATGATACAATTTTTGGCCCCTGCCAGCATCCAGTAGTTGTGAGCGTGTTTGCATTAGCATCACCCAGACCATTTGGTATTCATGCAGCTGTGGAGTCTGATTGTAATTCTGCATAAACTCTTCTCACTGAAACTTGGATCTTGTAAGCCTCATTAATTCTGCATTAAGCATATATGGCTGCATGGAAAAAATTGGACTTTAATGTGTTTGCCTGCATCAAATTACACACATTATCTTCTAGACGAGGTCCAAACATATATTTCGCTTGAAATGCCAGTAGTTATCTTAAAACATACCAAGAAGTTAAAAAGCTTTCACAATACAAGATCCAGCTATTTATCCACATATACAAAAACACAGCTAGAGAAATACAATTCAATTGTCAATGCTGAATTTATGAAGAAAGTCTAAAAAAATAGAAAAACTCTGATATTCAGACATCAATTCAGAATGTAACACTGCATAATGCCGCAATATGAGCACCCATTTAACATGAGAAATCCCCAACAAGAGAAGCATAAGGGGATCTAGTATGCGTGACTGAAAAAAAAAATAAATAGATGAATCTGCATCAAAAACATGCATACAATCGCCATGGTCATTCAGTATGCTAGTGATGGTCTAAACAGTGATCTAACACAAGAGTGAGACCGTGTTTCCAAATAAAATGGAGTGAGTAACTACATATTGATTAAACTTTCTGATGCAGCAAAATGAGGGCACAGAGCCGTCTCTGGGTTCTGCAGCTGTTTCAGGATTCGCTTGTGAAATTTCTCTCTGACGCGGTTGAACTCCATTATGTCCAGCGGGTCCTCTTCAATCCAGAATTTGTGGAATTCATGCATTAAGTAGCCTATAAGATTACAAAAATAAGTAAAAAAAGATATATAAGGTATGTCAGGATCACGTACAAAATCAGAAAGAAATTAACAATTATGATGTATGCAGAGAATCCTGGTCATCGATGTCTGACACTTCACAACACCATGCAGGGATAAGACTAAACTCATTTTGGGCAAACACAAAGTCTGATTAATATTATTCATTGGCAGAATTTCTCCCGATAAATACAACAAATCACTATCTTGCTACGCAGATAAGTGAACCAAAACATTAAACTAATGAGTACAAAAGCAGGGGAAGATGCTGCTGATGCTGCTCCACCAGCCTTTTGTCTATATTCAAGTTCTGCCTCACAGGTATTTCCTCATGGGGACAGTGCTTACTCTCCACTAAAAAAAGAGCATACTGGTAGGTAACCTAACAGTTACCATCACTTCCTCCTCATGCACAATTTTACCTTGTGTGTGCATGACATTGCTGGAAGTGGTTTGACATTTATGCCTACAATCCTAAAAAGATGACTGATAAGGTGATATACAGAACCACCTGCTTTGGTAAGATATCCCTGTTTTAAGAATAAACTTGATCCCAAAGTGGCTTTAATAGTACAGGCTCTGATTAAGTCCTTTACCATCTCAGTCCTGTGCCATCCTTGGACTCAAAGAGGAACCACTGGCAGGAAAAAACATTACGTCCAACACTAGAACCTCAATAAACTGGACCCAAACTCTTGATCACAACTCCCACAGCAGATAAATCATTGAGGAAGTATAATCCTTCATACCAGCACAGCAAAACATGCAAGTAAGATTTCTGTGTTCCAGAAAGTGAGGGCTTTTTTTAAAAAAAAGGCTTAATTGCTTTTATCCATTTATTTCTATTAGTTTTATCAAGGTCTGTTGTGATAGAACAAGGGGTATTAGTTTTAAACTAAAAGGGTAGGATTTAGACTAGATATAAGTAAGAAATTTTTTACAATGAGTGTGATGGGACACTGGCACATGTTTCCCAGAAAGGTGATAGATGCCCCATCCCTGGAAACATTCAAGGCCACATTGGAAGGGGCTCTGAGCAACCTCATCTAGTTGAAGATGTCCCTGTTCACTGCAGGGGGTTTGGACTAGGTGACCTTTAAAAGGTACCTTCCAACCCAAGTTATTCTATGATTCTGTTGTATGACAATTGCAACACACATACTTCTAAACTTGAAACTTCACTGTATATTTGCATGGTCATATTTTTCCCCATCATCAACTTGAAAAACTTCATTCAAAAGGTACTTTAGGTACATCTTCAAATCTCTTCCATGTATTCCAACAGTCACAGGCTGTTTCATTCTAAGAGATTTTACTTTCAAAGAAAAGCTCAGCAAAACCCCCTTTAAAAAAAAAAAAATAAAAATCACTACATAAAATGTAAAAAGTTGTTAGATCTTCACCCCTCAAAATCCAGGAGATTTCCAAGAGGTACCTCTTCTGTACTTCAGCAGAGGCTGAGCAGGCCACTGAGCAATGCAGTTTAGTGCACTGCGTGTACAGTCAGAGAAGACAAGAGAGCCCAGGAGCAGTGAGCCAAATGCAATTCCCAGCTTTGTGTGTGTCCCCACGGCCTGAGGGAGCAGAAGGGTGCAGATGAGGTGACATGGTAGATGAGCATTTAGGAGGTCCTGCATGGACATATACTGCATGTACAACCACAGTGTTCCTCTACCAGCAAGACTACTGGCTGGGCAACCTAATTTTGACTTTCCAGTTCAGTCAGACAGTGTGTAGGCATTTCATGCAGCCTAACGGTGTCCAGGTTTGAAGGAAATTTGAAGGAAATCTAGGATGACTGTGGTAAGGAGAGGAGAGAAACTGCAAGAGCATAGAAGCAGAGATTTGTCAGACCTAAACAAATAATCTCTGGATTAACTGTCCTTGCTCCAGGAAGGTTTATCTGTTGACGCCTTCTCTACAGTAAAGTCTATTTGATAACCTCAAGTTTTTCATAGGATGGGAGGCAGAGTGTTGTAGGAACATCCACCACCTGTACTGGACCATTACTACACCAGAGACGTGTGCAGGTTTTATCCTGCTCCATAACTCACACATGCATGGGCTTTAGAGGGAAAAGCTGTCAAAATGGGCTCTCCCTCTAGTGTCTTCATGGCAGACTGGCCATGCTGGTCAGCACGCACATTGGTCCTGGGGCACAGTCCCAGGCTTAGCTAGCAGAACAGTCCCTTTTGCTGCCAAGACTTTGTCAGTGGCAACAGGACACTGTAAAGGTACTAAAACATGTCTTCCCTCCCCCTCAAATTCAGTGGTGGGGGATTTTAGACATGGCAAGAAACCAGAACTAAGAATAGGATACGAAGATATGGGAGCCAAACCAATCACACTAGACACATCTGTTCACAGGGCCACAGGCACATCAGGAATTTGGCAAAAAGGCAGAGTAACCCTTCCAATGAAAAGATGACCTGAAGATGCACAAGTGGATACTTATCTGTTTTATTTATCAAGCCGACTACCACCAAAGACAAAGACCCAGCAGCTAAACTGCCCGGAGTTCCTACCAGCCAGTCTATCCAGGGCAGCAACCCAGAAACCATCCCAAAAGGGAGAGCCCTGCTACAGTATGATTTCTGCCCACATAGAATTTTGGGTGAACAAGTCTTATTAAATATCATTCTTGTTCTGAAAACCTATGCTATTTAATGTAAGAGATGCACAGGACACTAATATTGGCCATTTATCCAGTTAAGCAGTAAGAAAATACCATAGCTGCAAAACAAAATTCTAAATACCCAAATTAAAAAAAAAAAAACCCACAACAAAACAAAACCTCACAAACAAAAATCCAACCAAACAAAACCTTTGCAATTGTCGTAAATGTGGAAAACAGTGCATCCTGACTCCTTGTTAGCAGTTTCTTGCTTATATGTGTGAAAACGCACTGCAGGGCTGTGCTGTAGAAGGGATGGTCGAACACAGGAGAATGGTCTGGGAATGCATTTTTTTTTTTTTTGAGGGGGGTACAACTCTGCTGAAGAGTGGTGAGTAACACTTGAGCGTAGATGCAGACGGCTTAAGACAGTTGAATTTACAGGGAGCAGTCTCTAGTGTCTCTTTAAAATACCTTTAGTTTCTTCTTATTATTTAAGACCAGCCTAAGAAGACAGGTAGGTTTGTTCAGGCCCTTGAAGTTTTTTTTTTTTCTGAGTTTGTTTGGGTCTTGTTTGTTTTGGTTTGGTTTTTTTATGCCTTGGTTCAGTAGTGGCATTGATCACAACTAAGCACTGAGTCCAAGTATCCTAAAGACAGGAAAGGCAAGACCAGCATGATAGTCTCTGTGCTGTATCAGCAGGTTTTTGGTTTTGTTTTTTTTTTTTTAAATATAGGCAGTATGAAACTGACAGCAGGAATCAGGAATACAAACTATGTATTCCTTCCCCTCCTCCCATACTTACAGAACGTCTGCTGAAAGTGAGTTAGTGTTGGTGCTTCTGGAGCAACGTTGTAGAAATGGGTCTTCAGAGCCCCACTCACAAGCAAGTTGTACGCGAGGTCTGTTATGTTAATGCCCACGATAGCAAAAGAATAGCTGTAAGAAAAAGAAGCAGCAACATTTGCGTAGAGTTTGCTTTTCTCTCAGCACACTATATGAAACACTGATGACACCAACACTGCAGATTGTGTGCTACTGAGGTGTGTTAATTCTCTCCCTCATGAGCTTCCAAGGTGTAGGGGGGGGCGTGGAAAACAAAAAAACCATTTATCTCCTGCCTGTTTTGTACACTCTAATGGCAGTGTTTCCCTTGTGAAACATATGGTCACAGTGAAAATAGGAGTTTCATCGCCGTGCCAGCATTTCAGTGGAGCAGCACTGATTCATTCCTACAGAATAAGAACAAGCTCAGGCATCCCTCTGCTCCTGCGTTCGCCTCTGACACGGGGCAAGTACTCCACATCGTGGCTGTGTCTGCAGGGTGACCCATCCTCTGGTATTATAACACATCCAGACCCAACCAGAATTCATTACCCACAGTTAGGAACAGCAGGTTTCAACAGCCAGTCCTATGAAGTCCTATAAAGACGTTCATATGGCTAAAAAGCAAATCCAATTTCTTCCTAGCAAAGAACTAGATACAGATGCCAGAAGACAGGCAAAAACCTAAATCCGAGCATGCTGGAAAAAGAAATAAGAAAATTCGACTCATGAAGTAAAACCTGTCCTGTTAAGGGAGATCAACAAGGAAAGTATATTTAGGCACAACAGAAATGCAAAATTGAAAGTTATTTCCTAATTTGTGAGCCTGTTGCATAAAGAACTTGACATTTCTGGCAGCGACTGTTTCCCAAGAAAACATATGATGTCCCACATTGACATTTAGTGATAAAAGTAAACTTGTTTAGTTATACAGTGATCTTTTTTCACCTCCTCTAAACACAGCTCTTTTCTGTAGATTATCCTAGGTATTTTTTCAATTATCTCTGTGAAGTAAACCAAAATACTTTCCTTTTTTTTTTTAACCTTCGGCATATTTCAGGAAGGAAAAAAAATAACCCAGAAGTTAACTGCAACATGAGGTCTAATGGTAAGTTTCACAGAAAAATGAAATATAGACAGTAAAATGTTGTATTACAGGTTTTCAGACACACTTATAAGGAACATCCAGTTCCATACTCATGAATAAGGCAGCTATACCAAACTCACTGCTCAAGAAGAGAAAACCCCTCACTATTATTCCTTTCCTATTATACTTTCCTGAAAGCAGATCAGAACCTGCCTCTGACAATAAGAAGTGAAACTCGATCACATCATATGTTAAGAAGAATTAACCCGATATTCATCACTGCACTATTCATAGCACTGAGAGAAAGCTTCTCCTTGCTACAGCATTTTTGGGTTATTTTTCCTAATTCTTACTTCAAACTGTTTTTCCCTTAATTTTTGATCAAAATCAAGGTGTAGTTAAGACAATGACTTTATTGTATACACTGACGTTTCCTTTAGAAAGCGACCAGGAAACACCTTTTACCCCTCAAATAAACAGCCTCATTTTTAACTCTTGTGTTTGTGGCAGCTTTAAAAAGATTTTTAACTCACCCGATTGCCTTATCAAACTTTTTCTTCTCCCATTCGGCTTTGCTGAATTGGCTGGGGAAGGAAAAAAGAAAATCCAGATATTGCCAGGCACTGCTAATTGACAAATAGTTTCTTTGACATTATAACATTGACTAAACAAGGAATATTGCCTCTGTTGAGACGGCTAATCATGTTAAGCACTGCTTCTGACTGAAAGGATTGGTATAAAAAGACTTGAAATGAGTAACTGGCTTTATAGCATTTCTGATAAACCTCTCTCATCGTTACAAAGTATGCACCTACATCAATGCTCTCAGTAAAAGCTGGTTATTTTCTATACTGACCACAAAGGCGGTACACCTCGATTAAGTCTGAGCTACACAAAAAGTTGAACATATTACATTTCTTTTGACTAATCAAAGATCATTTTAGCCTTCTGTGCTCTTGAAGACATACGTGAGGCTCATCACTGGAGGCATGGTTCACCTGAGGCGGCAAATATGAAAAATATTCCTCTGCTAGAAAGGCTTTGTGTCCAGCCAAACTGGAAACCACACAACAGCCAAAAATACTCTGCACAGTATTTCCTATTATTTGGCACAATAATGTAGAGGTTTTCAAGGACACAGAAGGTCCCTCCCATGAAACAGAGTTAGTTAAGGAACTATTTACTTTTAGATTAAATTTCTGTTCAATATTTTAATTTAAAAGAGCTGTCTGATGAAACTAGTCAGCTGGCATCCAGCAAACCAGGCTTTAACTGTACCTACTTGTATGGAACAAGTTTAGCAGAAATCACTGCAAGCATTTATCATCAGCTCAAAGTAGGCAGGGAAGCAACCCTAATCAGTGGGATAGAACTAAGGCATGCCTGTGGAAGTTTTGCCTTAGTAAACCATATCAGAGCTTGCAGGGTTTAGATACCAAATTATAGATAGCTATGTGTGAAAGTGTCTGTCTTGGACATACCTGAACTACAATAAGTATATATTACACTACAGACAATCCCCGGTACTTCACATAAACATGGTATTTAAGAATTGTTGCCATTAATTTTTAAAGATGCTAATAGGTTCATACTCCTCCTGACCTGAGTGTTACCAGGTGGCATATGCGAGGACAAAACTTATCCTCTTTTAATGGCCTGGTGAATACACTCATTCCCTAAAATCTTAGCCATCTTTGTAGGTTGTGGCATAACATCAGTTAAAAAAACCCAAAGCAAACATTGAATACTAGAGGTGACACATGTAGGATGTGGACAAGCAACACAGTTCAACAGAAATAGAAACTACATTGATTATGATTACATTAGAAATCAGCATGGCTGCTAAGCAACCGTGCCAGGGAGAACACCATGGGCACCACCAGCAGCATCTATCTTCTACCGAACGCTCTTTCAAGCGATACAAATTGCACATGCTCACACAGCACTCCAAGATGGTCCTTGGTAACTTAATGTGTAAATTAAGAACACTGATGGGATTCCCTGCTTCACAGCTCCATCTCTGAATACTCAGCATCTGGGCAGTATAGTTCAGTTTCCCATGTAAGACTTCATTAAGCAAAAGTCTTGGCTATTTTCTATAATGCTGCTTAAGCACCATGACAATCCCAGTTCATCAGTATACATAATAAAAATTATCCACAGGCAACACAATACCTAAAGGCAAGACTGGAACTGCGGGGGGTATTTGTAGGAGGAGAGTGAATGCCAGTATATAAAAGAAAACCCAAATAATTAAATTTGAGAGCTGACTCTCATGCTCGAAGTCTGTTGGTTTACACCTCCACCCAACCCTCCAAGTGCATTTTGCCACAGAATTATTATTGTTAACTCAGCCACAAAATACTGAGGAGATCAAAAGCTTCGCAAGATTCAGATATGGAGCTGGTATATGCATATCTAACACTACCAGCAAAAGTAAAATGTCTTTTGAGGCCACCGATCACTATGTAACTGGATACGAGGCATTTCTGTCCCCCTTCAGTAATTATGGAATAAATCTCCTGTTCACAACACAGAATTTCTCCTACTTGAAGGTACTTGATCTCTCAACAGTAAGGACAGTGTATTAGCCACATTAGACCCATCATTAGCCAAGGAAGCGTATACGACTATAAATCAAAGGGTTCCTCAACTGTGCTAGCAAACCCTTGGCCTAGGCTACTTTTGGTTATCAAGTCAGTCACAGTTGTTATGACCATAGTGGCACTCCTTAGACTTTTTTCCTACAGGTAAAAGTCACTCAAAATTTGTTGGTTAATCATAGCACTAAATCGGTCTAAAACATAGTGCTTTAGCTACATCAAACAAGGTTGATTTCATTCTTTATATATAAGCATGCTCAGATATACCCAGGGTTACATCATCAGCTACGTTTGAGTTAACTGTAGAGAACGGAATAGAGATCTCTTGGTGTCACCTTCAGTTTATAACATGCCAAATTGCAGTACGATTTGATCTTTATTTACATGTAGGGTCTCATAAAACTAAGAAAAAAGAAAAAAAAATACCTTATTTCCTTCTTAGTGACTTCCCTTCATTATGAAAAGACAAAAAGAAAGGAAAATAAAAATACAAAATAATTTGAAATTAGAAGTTAAGTGAAAACATTTAACACTAAGTTTAACTATTTCTAAGATTCAGCATACAAGTTTGTCTCCTGGATTTGATCAGTTTTCAGGATCGGTACTTGAAAACAAATAGCATATGGCAATAGCCAAGTGTATGCCCAACAAAAAAAAAAATAAAACCAGCCCCCTCCCAAAACATCAGCCAGCACAGTGCTCTCAAGTCATTTTTTTCTTATCTCAAGCATTACCTGTATTTAGGGTGAAGAGAATCAGAGAGAACTTGCTGAGCTATCTCGGTGTCCCATTCCGCAAAATACCTGCAGATGTACATATTTAAGGTGAATTGTTAAAGAAACACAACAAAAAAAGCATCTTAAATCATACTAAGCTGTCCATACATATACTTTTTAAGGTCACTACATGTGTCACGCGGTATGAGTAGCACTTAATGTCTTAAATTCATCAAGCTACCACTCAGACCCCCAAAATAAAAGAGAAAAGCAGCCTCAGATTACAAGTGCAACCCTATAATAAGCGCTTAGTGAATGTGCATTACCAGAGCCCTCTTTCTACCCATCCTACAGAAAATCAGTTGTTTATTACTAGAGCATGTTGACTGCTGAGCTCAAAGCAAAGCAGTTCAGGCTTCTTGATCTGGCAGATTCATTAAGCAAGACAAGAGTTATCACAGGAGATTAAGAAATGCAATGCATGGTAGGGATTCATCTCCAATGGAAAGCCAGAGTCAGAAGTCCAGATCCTCAACTAGCTTTGCTAGAGAACGGAATATGGATGATTTACGTCCTCCAATCTGTAAAAGCAGAAAATATTTCTTTTTCCTCTCATAGGGAGAGGTAATTTTACCAAATGTTTTTAAGTTATGTAACTACCTGCCGCGGATACAAGGGCTGGAGGAAACAACAGGCATTGATCGGTTCCCAAATAACCAGCCACAGATAGGGAACCAACACCTGTTGTGCAGAAGGGAAGAGTGATGTAAACTCACTGCTAAGTTTCTTTCTTGGGGGATGAGTGTGTTAATTTACTGTGTCACAGGGAAACTAAAAAAGGGGCTTAGCAAGTGGTATTATCAAGTTGAACTAGGAATACTCAAAGAAAGGAGAGCCCTTCCAGAAGAGAAACTCCCCGAAATTGAGATAGAAGATAAATTCTTTCAATTTCTCATATGAAGTCTGTAACACTTTTATAAATTTTTCCCACAGACTTGCTAAAAATCTTTAAGTAATGCTGCTTTTCATGACTTCAGACACACATAAATCCATCTACAGAGGAAGATACTTACACCAAGTTATATAAGCCCAGGAGACCCATCCCTCTAAAGTCTGTTTTAGGATCGTCACCTTGGAAACCAATTTCACACCACTGCTTTGAAATCCGAGCTTTCAGTGGTGAATTGGGCTTCAAGCATTTCCACAACTAGGAAGATTACAGGTAAAATATAATTAAAATTTCACACATTACTACGACTTTTTCTCCTTTTTAAACCAAGTTAATTTCTCATGTAACACCACAGCATTGTTATCCCAGCAACCCAAACATAAGAGCAAATGAAATCACCAGGGGCGGGGAGGGGGAAATCCCAAACCACTCTGAAATACTGCACATGTTTCAGCCCTACAAGGCCCTTTCAACCTTATCTGCAGCTGATAGAAGGTCTCACATAAGGACTCGCTTTGTTCACACTTTGTATATTGAACTAGTGTCTGCCTCCATAAGCACAGAGACGGGAATGGGCTGGAATTTGCTTGTAAATCACTGACAGAGCAGCAGGCAATCAGCCCTCAGGTCCCCGAGGCTCTGCAGTAGTCTTTTCTCTGCCAGCTTTTGCAAGTCTCTGGAAGGGTTATAAATCAAGAGTGCTGACTCGGCTATCATAGCACTGAAAAGTAAATCAGAGGACATAAAAAAAAAATTAAAAAGCCACATAAAAATAGCATGTGCCACCTTCATATTTAACTAAGGGGTGAATCATTCATTGATCTCACATAAAAAAAAAAAAAAGATAAAGTGATTTAACATGCCAGATCCTCAGGTGGAATAAATCCACTTAGATTTATTGGTCCAGAGACTTTAGTGTCTAAATATCGTGTTGCTAGGCACCTAAAAGCAGCCTAAACTGCTATGTCTGACAAATACACACCTTCCCGCACACCTCACGTCCCATATCACAAACTCAGCCTTTCAAAAGTGTATTAAGAAATCAGGTGTTCTCCATAAACCATGAGTTGGTGAGTAGGGACTCAAGAAATGCACTTAGATAAAGCCTACCTAAGGGAAAGAGCTGTATGCACATTTCCCAAATAAACAACCCATAAAAATTTATTAATTTTCGCAATTCTATCTGCATTTAAAATGAAGTGCCTTAGGAAGGTTAAAACGTTAATGATTTCACTTTGTAATGACTGCACAAGGCATCATTGCCTACATCGTATTTGCTGTCTTTCTTGTTCCTCCATCGACAGTAAATACAGTATTATTCATTAGTTCAATCACATTAAGTTAATCTTTCTCTCATTCATAAAGTGGCCTCCCAGTAAACATGAATAAATAATAGACATTAGGAACTTGCATTCCCCATTGCAGGGATCACTTAGCAGAATACCTGGAGGGAATGGAAACCAACCAGACTATTCTTCCCTAGCGTGGGTTGGAAACTAAATTAAACCCTTGGACATATTTCAGTTTGACATGAGAATTTGCAAAAGCAAAATGCCTGATGTAAACAAGTGCTAATATGCAGGTTACACTGGAGGCAGATGGTGAAACCGATACTTTCTTCAACATTATGAATTTTACAGTGTATGCTGCACTGTTTAATCCCTGCTCTGACAAATACTCAGTTTCCATTCTGCTTTTATTCTCATGTAGTTATGTTTTTAAAGCACTTACGGGACTACGCATCATTGCTGACACGATTCTCAAAAGCATCCAAGAACCAGGACCTCACCCTCACCGGCTGGGTGGCTGGGGAGGAGACCACAGCCAGCTCTTCGGTGCTTCTCACCTGTGATCACATCCTCAGACTCAACTTCTTGTGCTCTGGGCAGCGTAGATGCCCAATGTATTTAGGAATGCTTTCCTGGAGTTAAAGGCCCTCGTTAAACCTGCAGCCAGGTATCTGGTGTTTTCAAGGACCAACATAGTAGGCTGGACCTCCCATCTCCAAGACACAAGCTTCCTCAGTAGGTAAAATCTATGTGTCCTTTTAGTTAAAGCCCGTTCTACTCCCAGAAATTTGCACTTTTGTCTGCACAGGGGCAGGACTTGAACAGCAAGAGTCCATCTGCCTCAGCCTGCCTGGGGGCTAAAGCACTCCTGAAGGGGCAGCTCTAGATTTTGACTCCTCCTCAGCAAGGCTCTCACCTCCCAACAAGGAGCCAACCTTAAAAACAGCCTTCCAGACATCTACAGGAAGCCTTTAACCACTTGACACATTTTTTTAGAAATAGTTATTTGCATCCCTAAGTGCTTATGTAAGATGCCCACTGGGATTTCTGAAAGTACCTGGAAGCCCAAGTAACTAAAGTAAAATTTCCAGAAACTCCCACTGTAATATGTGGAAAGCACTACACTGCAAGCTAGAGTGTGGGAGACAGTTTATAATCCTGTGCTGTAAAAATCCCAGCCAAAGTCGATGGGGGAAGCACATGTAGTGGTAAAGTTTTCAATATTTTTGTTCAAAATAATTTTTAAAATCTCCAAACAGGTGGTATGTATTTATAAGACCTCTGTAAATTCTGTAAGAAGGCTTGTAGATAAGCTCATTATCACTATTCTATTGCCATTTCTCTGAAGCATCTTGCACTAGCTATGGTCAGAAAGAGGATCAGAAGAAATACTGGGACTTGCTATTAGACTATTTTCCACTCCCTTTATTCTCCCCTCAATTCCTTTTTAATGTAAAAGCGCTCTAACTCTCTCTCTGATTATGGTTTCAAGATCATCTTCCTGAAAAAATACTTTTGTTGCCTGATCCAATGCAAGGCTTTCCTGAAAGCACAAAGTAAGTAAAACCTATTTGGTATGGTTTTCAAAACTCTGCATGTATTATCGAAAGACTGGTTTCATTTTGTTTTCATGTGAAAATGTATTTGGTAAATATAAATGTGTAAGTCATCCTCTCCCACCCTTCCATCCCATACAATGAAAGCTAGAGATTTGCTATTGGTGTACACAGACAAAAAAAGAAGAAACTGAAGAAAAAAAAAAGTTTATTCTGGTTAAGAGAGAATAATACCCTCTCATATTGGGGAAAGCTATGTATTGAAGTAGGATATAGGGTTATTTTTCCAGAGCTCGTAGCACAGAGTTGTTATCTGCAGTAAGAGCTGGGTATCCACTGCCTGGATATAGTCCAGCCAAGGGAAGCGCATTTATCAACCAAGGAGTGAGCTACTTGCTTGGCAGGTGTTACACCCAGACCAAATTAATATGCTGTATAGCCTTATTTTAAAACAGGTACACAGAGGAGGAAGGCGACAATACCTCTCGCTGTTTTAAAGAGGTCTATAAACCAGGCTGCTTGGAGCCGACATGAATAAAGGATGCCCTTTAAGTATCTCTTAGGCACCTACCTTCAGAAGCATTTCCTCATGTTGCGGATTCTCCGAATCGTACGGCTCTCTGCGCAGTTTTTCAACCTCTGCAATCAGATTTCTGTACCCCACAATTTGCAGCAGGCATGCCTGAAGAGATACTCCCAACCTGAGGAGGGGAAAGGACCCACAGAATCCAACTCAATCATATGTAGCCATGAAACAGCACTACTGCGGACATACCTATTTAATTCATATGAGTAATGTTACATCAATGAGTTGATAGTCTAACACATTAAATGCAATAGGAGAATTTCCAAGAGATCAATATTACATTAAACAAGGCCTTGTGAAACACATAGTCTTATTCAGTGCCTTCCTTAGATAATAACATTTGGGATTTTTTAAAACTTTGAACAGTGAATTTTCACATTGAAATATCAACGCCTGCAACAAGCACATCACTGAATCTTTCCTCTCATTCAAATGGCAGCTTCTCAAACAATGCCCTGAGACCAGAGATGTGAACTTAAAAAGGAATGAGGGGGACAGGAACTCAGCAAAAAGCTAAAAATATTCATTTTGCTTTCCTGCCATAAAGAAGCATAAAGAAGCCAAAAACCCAAAGCAATATAGTTCAAAGATCCGCCTTGAGGCAGCTTTTTTTTTTTGTCTGATGTTAAGAATCACCATAACGGCTCTATTTTTGTTACAATGCAGAATTTACGTTTCCTTTTTACATTTCCTGATGCATCACTAAAAAAAATCCCAAAACAATACACCAAAAAAACCCACCCCCAAAATCAGAATAAAAAAATAACCCCCAAAACACTATCAAACATGTGGCTTCCAAGGCTTTAAGTTAAAACAGCTTATTCAATTTTAGGTTGACATTTTATAATATTAAATAGAAGTTATGCAGTACACAACTGCCACACTTATAAGAATATGTAAATATATATGGGAATAAACTCTTTAATTTTTAATAATGTCTCAGATTATCTGAATGCCTAGTATGAATTTGGAGGCCACAGCTAGATCTGTACCCTCATTCCTCTGTGGAACACAGGCTGCACCGATACTAAGCCGCACAGGTTCCTGATTTGTCTTGTTTGATATACTGAAACATTTTGTTTATTTCATAATATTGTTAAATTTTCTGGGCAGAAGGATTTTCACTGCTTATCTTTTGAGATTAATCTACAGAATCAGAGATGTCATCATTAGGCCATTTCTCTTGCAGCAATTTCATGGTATTTGTGGCTATAACCCTTTCAGAATAACCTACACAGCGTTTTCCCTCCTTTGCTGTTTGTTTTTTGTTTTGGTTTTTTTTTTTTATTTTTTTCACACGCTTCACTTGCTATATCCTCCAGTTTTACAAAAAGGCTGCTTTTCAAAGAAAGCTGAAAAGCCTGACAAGACTGCACATGAATTGCTGTAGTACATCACAAAACCGCAACCATAATGTTTTTAACTACTCTATCATCTCAGAGTAGTGTGGAACAGAACACCACTGACAGTGGCAAAGAGCAATTTTATATTAAAAAAAAAATATATATTTTTAAGTTTCAAGTTGCACAACATATACTAAGCAAGTCATGTTTGTGCTTTAGATAAAGCCAGTCAAATGCTCTGTGCAATGTTATTTGGAGTGGAGAGGTGGGAATTAGTTTCCTCACTCTCCTTTTCATAAAGGTTTTGCTCTACTCCTTGCCAAACAGAGGACGCGGGTGAGCTGCCGATGCCCCACATCTCCTCCCTGACACCCTTGTGCTGGAGGTGGCAGTTCTCAGAGCACAGGAGCAACCTGCCTGGGCTCGCACCCCCACCACGCTCAGCTCCAGGTGCTCCAGGAGATGGACATGAGTCCAAAACTGGAAGCATTTCATGGGTTGCTTCCACAGTTAGTGTAGACTGCACATGTCACCGTCTGGTTATTCAATCTGCTTGCTCCCACCACTAAATATACATGCTTATCTCAGAGGCACTGATAAAGGGAAATTACTGTGGGCCTTCTCCTCTTCAGGTCGCCGCAGCCCACAGCCTCCAAGAACAGCTCAGTGCAAACCCCCCCAGGATGCTAGTTCAGCTCTGCAAAGATGCTACATTAACAGAAATGACTCCATACAGATTTGCAGAAAGACATAGGGTATGACACTTGTCCCCTTGTCCTTACCCCAGGAGATTTCAAGTCTCTACTATGCAAGGGAAGGCTAGATCTGGATGTAGGTTGTTTTTTTCTGGGTTTGGTTGGGGTTTGGGTTTTTTTTGATGTTCAGGAGTATGCAAGCCAGTGGATTTTCCTTAATCCTGTCTAAAGAAATGGCTGACCTGTTTTTGCTGAAATTTCTCCAGAAAACTTTAGCACAAAATAAATGGCTAGCACGTAAAACTCCAGTGCAGATGCTTAAAGTTTAGCGGAACTATGATTAATTTAATATAAGGGGCAATTAAGTAGCAGGGTGTGTTTCTATGTATGTGGCACCATCCTGTACATCCCAGGCTCCCATTCCTCACTGCTTTGAAAGGATATTTAAACAAATTGGGATAGGGGGGAGGGAATGGGATGAAAGACTCAGTCCTGTAAAATGCTGAATGCAAAGTTTTGAGTCCAAAAACAATTTAGCATTTTTTTTCCTGTGCTAAGTATATGAAAACCACCTGGATTAAACAAAAAATGCTTCAGGGATTTGGTTTTTGGTTTCTTTTTTTTTTGTTTTAAATATTAGAGCCAGATCACTCAAAGTATAACTTAAGGTTCAGGGGCCTGTTTCAAGCAAGCACAAGTCATTTGCACCTCTGCTCGCTCTCTCTGTTCTGTAAGACAGCTTTTCCTCAGAGGCCAAAGGCAATGCCATGAGAAGAATCAGATGGTGATCTCTGGAGTCACAGAAAACTCTATTTTAATGAATTCTTTGGTTTTTCTTGGAATTATTCCACCCAGTTACTCAAGGGTCCAACACTGAGAAGCCAGTACTTGAATCAGCCTGATTGCTAACACCGCAGTTACTGATGTCCACTGGCCAGGCTCCGAGCTGTGCACATTTACATCCTGCAGTTTTTTTTCCTCATATGTCACCCTCATTAATTTTGCCATCGCCGATTTTTTGTTGTTCTGAATTTTAGCTATTGGCAACCTGTGCAATACTAGAGTACCAGAGCTGTGACACTCTCCTCAGCTGGGCAGCCTCTCAGCACGGCTTCACATCCTCTTGGAGCAGCTGCTCTTTCATCACCCTCCCTTTGAAGGCCAAGTGGGCAAGGTCCTGTGAATTGACACCCCCAGAAAAGCTCTGGGCCCACTCACAGAAGAACTTCATAGGGCTCTGTAAGAAGGAGGTGTTTTGTTTCTCTTATTTTCTTCCCATCCTTAATGGTTGGGTCACCGATTTTCAATCCAGGTGGACAGTGGTCATGTCCAAAAGAGTTGTCTCTCAAGTTAGAGAGACACCCAGTGTGCTCTATTTCCTTTATGATCAGTGAAGCCTCATTTTAAAACTACCCAAATTACAGTCCTTTTCACTGGGGGGTAGGGCTTGGGGCTCATAACTGTAACGAGAACAAAACTTTTATATTTTTCCAACTGAGCTTTTGTTTTTGTTGTTGCAGCAAGGCCTTGGCACCATCTCACTTGTTCATGCCGCTGACCACTTAAAGAAAAGTATCTATCAATGTATGGATGCTCATTTTGGATTACATACATCAATTTCAAGTTTAGGAAGAGGAATGAACTTCAGACTGATCGTCTGAATAATACAACCCTCAACATTTCTCCCACCGATTCCTGAGCTAGACCATCTTGCTCCTTGAGCTAGGGGCTGAGAGGTAAGAGACAACAACAAAAGTATTACTACTTACCCTTGAAATTCCACTAACATCTTGTAGCGTTAAAATATATCAGCTGTGTTGTATCATTAAAATTTGTGTTTGGATAATTCAAAGCAGTTTTAAAATATAAACTAGTATAGCGCTTATATCAGTTGCAACAGGATGATTTCTTCCCTACTCAAAAGGCTGCATACAGCCTTGCTAAGAAGCCATCACTGTCACTGCCAGGACCACCTGCTTTGGTGGTATTTTATCCTGGGGAAGTGGCCTCCATAAATCAATGCATCAACAACACAGTAAGACAGCACGATTCAGGAAGCAGCTAAAGAGAATCAGGACTTGCCTACTACAGTCACCATAAAAGATCATTCATTTTTCCATCAGCTTTTTGACAGCAAAGCTTAAGCTGTAGTTTTATGCTGAAAGACAGAATTCATCTTCAAATTGTGTGCCATGATAGATATGGAGAACCAATTCTCGGTGGACCTAGGCACTGAAGAAATCAATAATTCCCATTTGTTTTGTAAGGAAACCATGAACTTACTGCGGATTTATATCTGGATTAATCCTTTTCAGCTCCATGATGTCATCTATGGTTTTTTCAATAGCATCAGGGTGAACGCTTACTGAAGTTTGCAGACGCTAAAAAGAGATTTTAAACACATATTAATTCTTATGGAAGCTATTACTCAATAGAAGTTAACAATGTCAAATTTGATACCTGAAAGCATTTAGATTAAGAGCGCAGAAGACCCAGCTTAATATATATACCCACACCTTTCCAGTCTCTTCAACGCTACTGACTAGATTCAGAGCAGTAACTTAGAACTAATTCAAGTTGCTTCCCCGTGCCCTTATAGTCACTCTATTGCATTTCTGCAGTAGCTGCCAGTGAAGACTATCTGCACTGAGGCTTTTGATCAAGAAGCAGCTTCAGACCACCTGCCTAATTACACTGGAATTGCTAGCCTTCATCTGACACTCCCTCTCCCAACACTTTGCAGCAACACAGTAAAATGTTTTCCTCTCTCTTGGATGTCATTGCACTTTGTAGAGATGTCCGTGGAAGTTCAGTATTCAAAAATCAATGCGCCTTCCAAAAAATTAAGAAGTTGAACTTTTTGGTGCTTTGTCTCAAACCTATGCAATTGCTTAAACGCAGGCTTTTAAATAAGATTTGCTTTTCTGTTTGTTCTAGAAGTGTATTTGGAAGCACCATGCTGAACTAGGGACATGCAACATCATTTTTGCTGATGCTGAGGTAAGTTTTTCAGCATCACCGATTCTCATACCAACAAGAAACGAACATCTGAACAATGCTATTTAACATATACACCAATGCTTTATGAGAAGAATTTAGGTTATCACAACCAGAGCTACAGTGAAAGGAAGACGTGACAGAGGCTCTTCTCCCTTGATGTATTTAAAAAGGAGAGCAGAGAACAAAGGTGTCTTGGCTGCCTGAGTACTGCTGCCTTCCGCCTCTTTTATTCCTGCTCTCCAGATAAAAAAGCCTTAAGGTGTAAAGTGTATAAGTGACTGACTGCAGATTACAGAAATTCTAGGATAGGATGAGGAATCAAGCCAAGAAATCCCAAATTACAACACATCACCATTGTCACTTCCACCACAACCTATTGCCCCCTTGATTCCTTCAGTGCCACAGCGTGCAGGTCCCTGGAGTACAGGACTCTTTCCTGACTTTGCAAGACCATCAGCTATTGCAGATGCAAGACCCTCCCTCTTCAGTAGAGGATGAATTTAATGCAAAATCACATCAAACCCTAAAGTGATTTTTTTGTGGTGAGCAAACAACAGACTGAACAAGTCAACTGCACAGGACAGACCATAAAAGGTGAATGGTGGTATCTTTCACTCACCTTACTTTTTGAGCCTTTCAGTGATGCCTCTGTAAGAGAACAGTATTCGAAAGCATCATGTCACACAAGCGAAGTTTATATTGGATTCATTTAACTATTTATTTATTTATAAGAATTAAGTTATGCTGGTTTTAGCACATGCAGAAAGGTACAAAGACATGCAGAACTAAGTAGTTTGCAGTTACCTATTTTCATAGTTCTGGCAGCTCCAGGTTTGGTATTGTAACAGATCCTTTGCAATTCACATCGACCTGTTAGCTTCCTGACCACAAATTTCAAGCAGCGCCACAAGCATTTGCAGTAGAAGTACAGGCATACCTGGACAAACATCCTAGCAAAAAAAAGAAGCCCAGGAATAAGAGTCTTGAGCACAGTTTGTTTCAACACGGTCACCACCCAAACAGAAGGTGCTTCCTCACCCCATATCCCCATTGCCTGAGGTCACCTTTAAAGCAAAACCAGCATTTGCACTGCAAACGTTTATCCCAGTAAGTATTAAATCATGTTTTTTAATATCGCCCAACAACAAAAAAGCCACACACAAAGCATCAGAACTGGAAGCACAAAATAAGTCAGCTCCAGTGTTCTCAAAATGGTATTTCTAGAAAACTCTTTGCCTCCTGAAAATAAAAGGGTGTTTAGTTCTTATTAATGCTTTGGGGAAACAGGACTGCATGAGAAGGAAGCACAGCTCACTCCGTTATCATGGCTGCTGAGGATCCAGGGAGCCACTATACCCTGGCTTAGCTTTGGCTCTGCATCCAGCTGCCCCAGGCAGAGAGGCTGGTTATCCTGACAAACATGAACCAACACTCATCTCAGGTCCCTGAGTGATGATTAAGAAAACCAAAGCTTCCCTCCTTCCAGAGAGAAGGTGTTTAAGAACCTGTCCTGAGGACTGCCAGTTCTTCCCAACATCAGCCTTTACACACTGCTGATGCTGTGCAATTTCTCGAAGTACAGAACAGACAGTAAGCCAAGAAAGCCCTTGTTTAAATACTGCATGCAGTTTTGAGCTGCAGCAATACAAGACAGACTGACAAACTGTATGGATTTCAGCGGGAGACCCCAGGATGGTAGAGCTGGAGCACAAGCCCTGCAAGGAGAGGCTGGGAGAGCTGGGCTTGTTCCGCCTGGAGCGGAGATAGCTTCAGGGGGACCTAACAGCAGCCCCCAGTGCCTGTGGAAAGAACATGGAAGAGGCAGAGCTGGGCCCTTCACAGTGGTGCAGGGCAGGAAGACAAGGAACAAGAGTCATAAACTGAAACATAAAAGGCTCAGTCTAGATATAAGCAGCAGCTTTTTCCCCATGAGGACAGCCAGGTAACGGCACAGGTTGCCCAGAGAGACCGTGCAGTCTCCCTCCTCAGAGATTATAAACCCTGAGAGGAGAAAGCCCTGAGCAGCCCAGTCTGACCTCAGAGCTGACCTACTGTGTGCAGGAGGTTGGACCACAGACCTGGTGAGGTCCCTCCCAGCCTGAACTATCCTGTAATCCTATGAAAGCTGGAAAAAGGCTGCATGCATGAGAAATGCTCTATTTTAAAGTTTGTTATCATTGCAGCTGCTACCAAAGCCCACATTCTGCTACAACAGTTACATAATGCAGCCCAAAAGCAGATCCCACAGGCTACGACTTATTTGGACGCAATTTACTTTCTTGTTTCTGCAGCTATAAAGGCACAGATCCTGCCATGTTACTCAACTGTTACTCCCATGGGGTGCAGTGGGATTTGAGAGGGAGGGCAGGATCTACCCAGGGTCCCCAGGTTCAGAAGCACATCTCAGAACAGGCAAATTACGAAGACCTGACAGCAGGAACACTGCCATCTGGACATGGTCCTGGGCAACTGGCTCTAGGTGGGCCTGCCAGAGCAGGAGAGGAGGACTATCAGATGACCTACAGAGGTCCCTTCCAACATCAAGCTCTCCTTGATTATATTCTATGATTGTATTATGGGAAAACATCAATACAGTCTTGATATGCTAGCTTGCCATTAAATGGTCAAAAATAATTTGGTCCATTATGTTCTAGGCCTGTGTGTATGTGTATTCATCATTAGCCTATTATATCCCTCACACACTGCTGACGCTTTCCAAGGACTTTTATTTATTAGGAGACTCTATATTATCCTTTTTAACGGAGTGCAGTGGTTATTCTGAAATACTGAATTCCAGATACTCAAATCAGTTATAACTTTAATAAAGCTTAAAGAGCTCCACCACTTTCTAAAAACATCCTGAAGGGCATGGTGTAGAAGGACATTCAGGGAAGGGAAGATATGTTAGTGTCCACACAGGAGTTTAATCTGCTTTATGTTCACTTTAGCTTAATCTCCTTTGAAGGAGGATTAAGCTAAGGGAACTAAAGCCATTTTAGGTCTAAATGGAGAGCATCCACACGAGTATTTAACACGCTATAAAAGCATCCACTTTAGCTTCACACTTTTTGTTAATTCACTTAACACTCCCAAACGCCTGCATGCAGGCAACCTCCTTGTCTTTATGCAACAGGAAGCCTCTATTTTAGATACAAAGTGAAACCTAAAGAATGAGGAATCACTCCCACGCTGGAATCAAGTTTTTGACAAGCAAAAAAAAGTTTCATCTGCTGACTCTGAAATATTTGGGTCTCCCTTTCCCTGTAAGATGTGCCAGAACACACTAATGTGAGGAGTTTGTATGTACTTCACCGCAGGTGATCACCTTCAGCGTTAAGAACAAGACCAATTACCAAAAGACCAATTACCAATTATCATCAGCCAAAGAGCCATTCCTTAAGTTTCCAACAGTCAGTAGTGCAAATCAGTTAAAGACTCAGTCTCATATAAAGCCAACTAATGACTCCAACTGCAGCATTTAATAGTTGCTTGAAAAATTCCACAGGCTAGCATTGGGCATTTTGGTTTTCCACTAGACATTTGATACCAACCTTCACACTAGTCCACCATCCCTGAAGAATCCAAAATACAACATATAAGTGTCCCTCAGCCTTTGCAGTACACCCCAGCTCTGTACTCAGGCTGAAGGTCCAGACAAATGAATAAGAGATCAATGCCAAACTGGAAGGTAGAGCATGGTAGAACAGAGTTCCGCGTTTTCACTATACATTTGTAGTAGAAATTAGAATTCCTTACTTTTGACCTGCCTTTTTTTTCAAAAGGTTAGGTCTCTACCAGAGCAACCCAGACAGCTCATTTATATGAAAGAATGGAGGAAAGACTCATTCAACTTCTCGTTAACAGCCCATGTTAACTTCCTTCTAATGAACAAGATAGCTCCCATAAAACCACATCTTTTAAGAAAGTTGATGCCTACACTTAATTGCCTGCAGGGCTGAAACATCACAATTCATTTCATTACTCAAAACCTTGAATCTTACTGTATTGTGTGATGTGGATAAGTTTCAGAGGGCAGGGGGAAGGTATTAGGTGTATTTGAATTATATGTTGCTGCCTTTAGACTCAATGACTGATTTGCAAATCAAAGGAAAAACCTCTAAATGGGATAGAGCTGTGTCCTTCCATGGTTGCAACCACATTCCCCACTAAAGTTTTGCTTTGGTGGTGCTTTGCACAAAAATTAACTAATAAAAATGCATCTACAAAATATGTCACTACAGCAAGCAAACACTGGATCTGTGATTCACTAAAATATAGTTAGCGGCTATTACCAACAAAGCAAACAAACACTAGTTTTGACTAGGTAGCTTACAGAAGAAAGTCAGCCTTTGTGGATACCTTTAATTTTTTACTACTCATCCATCTCAAGCTTACAACAGTTGAAATCTTCCATTTGTAACATGAACAGCATAAAAAGTAACACAAGTTTGTTTTCAAAGAGTTGTTCTTTATAAAAGGAAATTCTTGCTTGCAGAAGTCCTGTAATAAAAGCACACTGGTGATTAAATAAGACAAGTTTTATGCTAGCTGCTGTGCACTTCAGTTGGTATAAGCAAAGTGGAGACACTGGCAGCTATAAAGCCTCCTCTCCACTCTTCTCTTCTATGTCAGGGTTACACATTCCCAGTCATTGATGTCAATCTCTTGGACATCAGAAGCTACCTGTTAGCTCCCGAGCAATACCAACTTGACCCAGCATAGTTCTCCCAACTTTGCTCACAGAAAGGGTCACTGAGCTCCGAGATTAATGCTACAGAAAAATGTACTTGTTACTTGGGTTCCAAGAAAAAAAAAAAATCAAGACAACAAAATATTCTGAAATAACTAAGTATTCCCTTGCATGTCTGGAAGAGACTTATAGAATACTACTGAGTGCTTAAAGCTACCACAATAGCCTCAAGTACCACAGAAAAGTATCTTTCTTCTGTGTGATTTGGAAACATCACTTAAGGGCTGGTATATGCATCTAGTTCACCACTCCTCCTTCCTTGCTCTTCTACTTTTAACTCTTTCATATCTTCCCTGCTGTATGTCACTCTGCTTCTCAGCTCTAATTTTCTGCCAAGAACAGCTTCAACCAAAAAAAGAATTAGGCAATCAGTACCTTCCAAGGACTATCAGGAATCCTGCAAAATCAAGCAAGCCACTGATCCATATTGGCAATAACAGGGCTCAGCAGAGATGCTGGAGAGCTCTCTTCCATGAGGGCATGGATGAAGAAAGAAGGTTCTACAACCACTAGGATCCTTGCAAGACACAGAAATTTGGAGCCAAAAAGAGCACAAAGCAAGAGTACCAGCACTGCAGTCACAGCACTTGTATTCTCCACACCACGTGCTGCCCTGCCTGGGGTAAGAAAGCAAGCAACAGATAAAACTGAGCATGTTGTTTCGTGCCCTGACATCGCAAAGGAAAGGACAGAAGGGGTTGCAAGGTTTACCCTTGACTAGCCAAACTGATGTTCTGTCAGTGTGATGGGAATGGCAAACACGATGGTTATTAGAATTTACATCTGTCTCCAATTACTGTATGACATCACATTTCCATGAAATCACCCTTAAATAAAAGGCACGACTGGCTCTAGAACAGTCTTCTCCATGACAAATAGGCACAATGAAAATTGAGCAAAGGTTTTCAAAGTTGTCCAATATTTCTGTGAAGCTCTTTCCTGGTTAAGATATGTCCACCTAAATAGCAAGATATTTGTATAATGCAACATATGGCATTTCATTGACAGGAAGGGAAGTAGAGGTTAATTACTGTGTAACATTTTTAAAACTAACATAAAAGGTGTTTATTTCCTCTCCCTGCTAATTTCAGAACCTTAGTATTTTCAGAGCTAATAACAAACAGAACAAATACTTTGGGTAAAATGAAAATTTCAACCAGATATACAATGCTAGTGACTGAACTTAAAATGGTGGGGAAAAAACAAGCAAAAACCATCAAAAAAAGCCCTCAAACCCACTAGTTTAAAAGAATGAAATAAAAACCACTGAACCTATTACATGCCATTTTCTTTCCTGCATGTCTTGTTTTAGGTCTTATGAATAGGAAAGACTCTCACACAGCTATTTTTCCTGAAGGACATACTTAGCTCAGAGAAGAAAACACTACACATCAATATTTCCTTACTGAGAATTCTAATTACAGTTTAAGAAGTCAAGGACACACAAGTTAGTTAAGGATGACAAGCTGCCCAAATCGGCAAATAAGCAAGTGATATTATCCTGTTAGGAGCCAATTAACTTGACTATCTTTGGTTTATTTGTATAACTTACAGTCTGTATACAAGGTCAACCAAGAAGTAATGTACCAGTCACTGTTTCTGCCATAGGCAAACCTGCTATTAGCTCCTTTAAAACACATGAAATTTTTTCACTCTGTGCCTTTGCAGACTTGACAACTGAAATCCACCTTATTTCTCCATTTAGACATAAAAGCAAGTCACCGTGGCAACTAAGGAAGACATAAGAGTAGATTTTAACAGCAGCTTTCCATGCTTTCCCTGCTCCTGCTTTTTGCTGACTTGATTTTCATTTTATCTGATGTGACTCCAGTAAGGTAGAACTTATGCTTAAAATCTGCGAGTGCTTACAGACTGTTTTGCAGCAGATCAAGAGAAGGTGTCAAGTTTCTAGGTTTTATTGAAAAAAACCTAAATGTCTGCTACAGTGGATTTTCCAAGTTGTTACTTCAGATGTTTAAGATAAGTTACAGTAAAAGTGGAAGTGTCACTGACAGACTCTTCAAAACCTCTTTACAAAAAAAAAGGAAGCACTGAAAGTTTAAATGTTTCACTGAGAGATGGTTTTATTATTTCATAAGTAATATTTCAGACTTCAGGAATAATTCATATCAGAGCAAGCTGAGAAAGAAAAGAAACATAGAACAACCTAAAACCTATTTTCAGTTAGACAGTACCTTGGATTAGAAATACGAGCATAAGAGTCCTATAGTTTACTGGCCAACAGCACTCCCCTGCATGTAGAGATTTAGTTATTTCAAGTACTGGACAGTGTTGTTTTTTTTTTAAAAAAAATCTTCTCCTTTCACTGAAAAGCAGCAGAAGTTGAAAGCAGTCAGATGAAAAGCCAAGTTCTGTTACATTAAGGATTCCCTCAGTCTAAAAATGATATTCTTAAAGATCTAGATGTCAAAGTACCTGCCATTTGTGTAAGCACAGCCCTTTTCTTTGCTATTCAGATGTGCAACACAGTCCTGGGAAAGGCAGGATTAGAGAAAGTAACTCATACTGAGAAATGAGACTGCACAAGTAACCAATTCAATTTAGGACTTATTTTGAAGTTTTGCAATTGCTCAAGTGTTGTAGAACTTCAGTTGATTAGAAGCAGTCTTACTACATGGTACAACATATATCTTCTTGTATCTTTTTATTGTCTCAATGGCTGAAATTTGTGTTAGAAAGGTACTATGAGACACATTTTTTGAGTTTTTTAAGGGGAAAAACACTGCAGTGATATTAGCTAGGCTAGTTGTGAAATATCATGTCACTGGACCGTTATCAATGGAGTTGGTGTAAAACTTGGGAATACCCAAGATCTGGGCCGTGGAGCTGCAGGGGCCAATCCTTTTCCTCCTGACTAGAGCTTATCAGGGTATGAGCACACTAACACTTAGCCTAATGGCTCATCAAATCTTAGCTGTCTTTTGTGGGTGTTAGCAAATACTTTTAACCTGTGTACATCCTGCTTACAGAGTACTTTTGCATCTGGCTCAAGATACTAAAGGAAACTGACCCAAACACTCCACGGAAATGCATAAGCCAAGGCTGGTTCGACAGCAAAATCATTACAGATGATCAACCTAGAGGTAATGATGCAGATATCCACAGTGTATAAGATTCCTTGCTATAACCGGTCTAAAAAGATAGAAAAATATAGTGACAGATGCGCTATACAGTAGCATATGTTTCAGCCCTCTTGAAAAGATTTTTCCCATCCAGGCAGAATATACTTTCTTTGGTTTATACACAAATTAGGCTCTTGATGTGTATTAGTTTCTAGGAGCGCTCAACTCTCCACTGACTACAGAACAAAGAATCATAGAATCATAGAATCACAGGGTTGGAAGGGACCTTAGTAGATCATCTAGTCCAACCCCCCTGCCAGAGCAGGGCCACCTTACAGCAGGTTACACAGGAACGCGTTCAGGCGGGTTTTGAATGTCTCCAGAGACGGAGACTCCACCACCTCCCTGGGCAGCCTGTTCCAGGGCTCTGCCACCCTCAAGGTAAAGAAGTTCCTCCTCATGTTTAGGTGGAACTTCCTATGCTCAAGTTTGTGCCCATTACCCCTTGTCCTATCACTGGGCACTACCGAAAAGAGCCTGGCCCCATCCTCCTGACACCCACCCTTCAAGTATTTATAAGTGTCGATAAGATCACCCCTCAGTCGCCTCTTTTCCAGGCTAAAGAGACCTAATTCCCTTAGTCTATCTTCATAGGAGAGGTGTTCCAGTCCCTTAATCATCTTAGTAGCCCTATGCTGCACCCTCTCCAGCAATTCCTTGTCCCTCTTGAGCTGGGGAGCCCAGAACTGGACACAGTACTCCAGGTGGGGCCTCACCAAGGCAGAGTAGAGGGGGAGGATGACCTCCCTCGACCTGCTGGCCACACTCTTCTTGATGCACCCCAGGATGCCATTGGCCTTCTTGGCCACAAGGGCACATTGCTGGCTCATGGCCATCCTGTTGTCCACCAGGACTCCCAGGTCCCTTTCCTCAGAGCTGCTCTCCAGCAGGTCAGCTCCCAACCTGTACTGGTGCAGGGGGTTATTCCTCCCCAGGGGCAGCACCCTACACTTGCCCTTATTGAATTTCATAAGGTTCCTCTCCGCCCAGCTCTCCAGCCTGTCCAGGTCTCTCTGGATGGCGGCACAGTCTTCCGGGGTGTCAGCCACCCCTCCCAGCTTTGTGTCGTCAGCAAACTTGCTGAGGGTGCACTCTATCCCCTCATCCAGGTCATTGATGAATATATTGAAGAGCACTGGGCCCAGTACTGACTACCATGGGCTTTCCGCACCTACAGCTGGTGTCTGAAAAAATCCCCCATTCTACCCCTGGTTCATAGAGAAAAAACGGCAAGTCATTTGTAAGAGCAAGTAATAGACATTTCTGCCCATATTGAGCACAACTGGCTTCAAAAAAGCTTGCACATCTTCAACAAGCATCTCCCCTTCTCAACAAGCATCTCCCCTTCTCCGCTTTCACAAATAACACTCCAAAAATTCAGGCAGCAGACAAGACTGGGGAAGAAAAAAACCAAAACAACTGCAACATTTTTCAAGCACTGTTCTTTGTTACTGTTTCTCCGATTTTCCCCTGACATATCAGGCACTACTGATTTGATACATTACTGCTCCAATCCCATAAGACAAGTTCCCACATTCTTTGCTTCTATGAAGAACTGGAAAGGAAATTTTAAATTAAAAGAGCTTTAATTAAATAGTGAAATCTAGGTGAACAGAAAGCAATCTAGTATATAAACCAGTTTACATCTTCTGTACTACTGGTAATAGCTATAAAACACTTAACCTCACTGCAACATAGCAGTAGCTATTTAACTATTTTAAATTAATTTAACACTTTTGAAAAAATTCAGAACAGTTACCTCAAGAAGTGCTTCATGGTGACAGTTTGGTTTGTGTTGCTGGAGACGTAGTCTATTGATCACTGATGACCTCTTTTCTGCAGGTGATATCAGTGCTGTAGAAATAGGATTGAGATGTATTTACTAACAACAAAAAAAACAAGTGGTACTTCAGTTTTCTAAACTGCTCTTGAAACAGACTTCTATGGAAATACGTGGGGAAGATTTAAAAAATCTGTCAGTAAAAACAAAATGAAAAAGCATAGTTTGTTCACACTCTTCAGCCTGAGCACATACTTAGACCAGACTACTATTCATGTCTCTTTTCAGAAGAGTACAAAATTTGATTAAGAGCACAGAATTAAGTGAGAAAGCTTGAAGAAAAATCTAGACAATTTCAAACACCTCTTGTGTTCTTCAAACACGTGTCTGGTTCACATCAGCTTCCAAGTGGCAGCTTCAAGAGACACTCAGCTTGCTGTGCTGCTAAAAGTCCTCTCTTCCCTAGAATTTGCAACCGCACTTGGAGACCTTGGGTAAAAGTAGCATGTAAGCAAAGAGCTACTACTGGGTCCTGATTTAATTTGCTATAGGAGATGTCAGGTAATCAACTTTCCCGGTGATCAACTTTATTTTAAGATCTCATATGTATCATTTAATAGATACAGTTGACCAGGTTGCCCATCTGTTCTGACATCTGGTATCCTACAGTTTATTTTCATTATGATTACAATTTAGAGCCAGTAAGAGAGGAACAGGAAGAATTCGGGAAGAAACATCATAAATATAACCCCGCCCATGCACTGCAGGCTCTTCCCACTCACCACCTCTTTACTTCAGACTTCTAAAATGGAGTATTCACATACAAGCAATATTTGACTAAGAGATACAGACTTCTCAGATTACTGTCTTATCCTGTAAAAGGCAGTAAGACATCATTACTTGCTGCCAGAAAACGAAGTACTATTACACGTGTCTGCTATTGGGACAGCTTTATCCAAGATTTAAAGGGAACAAGACCATGCTTGCAAGCTCTGTACTAGTACAAAGTACAGACAAAAGCCTGAACAAAAGTTGCACTGTTAAGAAATCATTTAAGAGTCCATTTTTCATCAGCACTGTGTGGCAGCATGCCGAAAAATACCTGAAGGCCTTCAAAATCTGGCCTCTTTTGTCACACAGTTATAAATCCAGAGAACCTCAAGTATATAGTCTCTTGCAGGACCTACCAGCACTGTTAGGATAAAAATCTTCTCACCCTACCTTGTTCTCATATTATTTCCCTTTTGTTAACTTACATTATGCTGTTGCCTGCTGACAGGAACAGAACAAGCATTTAAGTTCAGAAAAATGCAGCTATCTTGTTGGATTACATCACATACAGCTTGCTAAAAATATATAATCCCTGAACTGTTAAAGCTTCATTCATTTATATTGTTTTTGACTGGCTGAATCATGTTGCTGTCCCCTGAACGCAGCTGTAATTGGTGCTGGCTGCAGTGACACCTGCTTGCAAGGACAGAGATGCTAACATCAAACTCCAGTTCATTAATGAACACAGTAGGCAGGCTCCTAACACTTCCTGCTGCAGCTTTTGATAGGTCTTCAACAACAGCAAGCACAGGGAGTGCAGAAGATGAGCAAAAACTGGAGGGGATGTAACCTGCTCCCCTTCTCCAATCTAATAACTTGCTGTTTAAAAGATACAGTTTGTGAAAGATTCTCATAGCTGAGTCTCAGCTTTTTAGCATCAACTTGAACAAAGTAAGCTTCACCGCAACATTTGACCCATAAGGGCAGCAGTGTAAGGAACACGCCAGAAGTGCCAGGAACTGTCAAATCAACCCTCTCTAAAAGTGTGTGCTGGCCTCAGCCTCCCAGGTCAGCTCCTTCTTGATTCTGATCAAGGTCCTTGCTGAAAGCGATGCAGCTTTCTTACTACTGGTTTAAGGGGAAGAGAAGTTCCACTTGGTTGAACTCTAGAACTGGTTCATCCAAGTGTGGCATGGTAGGAACTTCAAGATACTCTCCCTTCAAGAACAGTTACCAGCTACAGACAATTATAAATTTGTTTTGAATGCTCATTACTAATTAGACTGTTTCAAACCCTGTATTTTAAGAAGCCAATTTTGCTGTTCATAAGCCCCTGCTTTCTACCCAGAAAGCTAAACTGAAAGGAAGGTTGTTGGTTGTAAAGAAAAAGCATAACTGAAACAACAAGCATGGCAAGCAGTTCAAAGTGCCAATTTTGGATCTCTTTATAAGACCACCCCTGGAATTACAAAAATAATTCTCCTTGCTCCCTCCCTTTTAACTAAAAAAGGGTCAGAGTTAGTCACCAGAAAAAGCTTTATAGCTGAAGTCAATATCAAATGCCACAGAAGTCATTATCAAAGCCCTCCAGCCTGGAGAGGAACAGTTCACCCTGCAGGCTTCAACTGCTAGTCCTCTGCAGCACAGGCACCGCCAATAACTAGGTCCATGAAAAGCTATGGCCTTAAAAGCAGTTTCCTCCACTGGAGCACAAAGCAAATTCCACCTGACTCTACCAAGAAGGTTTTCAAGACCTAGAGGCAAGACTCCACTACAAACAAAAGTACAGTCAGTCTATACTGCTGTCTTGGTTTACCTCAATGCCTGTCAGACAGGCTTTGTAAATGCTGTTATCTTCTAAGCACAGGGATAGACAGTGTTATGCTCTGTGGTTCTTGCAACAATTCACTTACGTGGATGTCATGGTTTGGGCTGGGCTGGCCACTGGGTGGTTCTGTTTTACCTCAAACCAGGACAGTGGACACACACCTACATTAAGCTATTGACATCCTGGCTAGACTGAGAAGCCAAATCAGAAGGCAAAAATTTACAGTCATCTTCAAACAAGTAGGACCGTAGGGCAGCACTCCCCATTTCCATATACTTCCATAAATGGTCCTCTAGGGGAATTCAGTAAAGATTTTCTGTGAAGAAAACAGCTTATAAACTCTTTAAAAAGATTGTTATCACAATTCACAGCTGAGGAAGTTCAACTATCCATGAGCCTAATTGACTATTCATAGACCTAATAAGACCCTCACAAGACCCAATAAGATGGGTCCAGAGAAGGGCCACAAAAATGGTTAAGGCTGGAGCACCTCTCCTATGAGGACAGGCCAAGGGAGTTAGGGTTATTCAGCCAGAAGAAGAGAAGACTCCAGGGAGACCTTACTGCAGCCTTTCAGTACTTAAAGGGGGCTTATAAGAAAGATGGAGACAAGCCTTTTAGCAGGTCCTGTTGTGATAGGACAAGGAGTAACAGTTTTAAACTAAAAAAGGGAAGATTTAGCCTAGATATAAGGAAGACATTTTTTTTACAACGAGGGTGGTGAAACACTGGAACAGGTTGCCCAGAGAGGTGGTAAAGGCACCAGCCCTGGAAACATTCAAGGTCAGGTTGGATGGAACTCTGAGCAACCTGTTTTAGTTGAAGATGTTCCTGCTTATTGCAGGGGTGTTGGACTAGATGACCTCTAATGGTCCCTTCCAACCCAAACTATTTTATGATTCTAATTTCTGCCAAACTCTTTTCCTCTCAAGGTGTAATAAATTACTTCCAAGGTTAAAAAAAAAAAAAAAAAAAAAAAAAAAGAAATAAAGTCCCATATAAAATAAACTAGTACTTTGTTTTACTTCCAGTAAAGTTGTTAAAGCATCTCAGTCAACAAGATGAGCATCTCTAGCTTTGGATGACATTTACATGCATTCAGATTTTGCCAGAAAAGTTACGGTCAATTGACACTAGGTGTGCTTAGAAAAAGATGCATTTGTGGTCAGGGAGAGGGGCTTTACTCATCGCCTCCTCTTTTCTTAAGGAAAGAGTTTCCTCAGCAAGTTCAGTGTCTGCAGATCAGGAAGGCTTTCAAGGTCCACTGGAGGGAAAGGAAGACACATATGAGAAAAAGATTTCTACAAGTGACAAATAATCAGGGTAATGAATGTTTGTGAGCTTGTTGAAAGAAAGATCTCAACAATTACACCATTTAGTTGAGAATTTGACAGCAGTTATGTATTTGGGGAGAAAAATACAAGTGTCTGAAGACTCAGCTTCCTACACTTTTGAAATACCACTTTTATTAAAAATGGCCAGACTTGCAGCAGGATACCCAAGCACCCAGTGGGGAGCAGCCTGTTGGCCACTGCACTCACCTACCACTCTGAGACCCTGAGTTTGCGCTTTTACTTGGCTTCGCTCTTGTGAACTTGCAGCTGTGTTTTTCTGCAGCCTAAGAAAATGTTCCAGCTTTAAGTTATACACACTTGCATTTTCTCACTGAGGAACCTGCAAGATACCTCCCCTCTGCTTGTTGTAGGCAGTGTTTCTGCCCTTTCTGATTTTAAGTCATGCAGCTGGACCAAGCCTAAAGACTAGTAGGTTTGACTTTGTTAGCTATCTTTCACTAATTCCCAAGAAGTAGCTTACACCAACAAGACAAACCTCTTGGCCCAGTGTTTAATGTTTGCCCTTTGGCATGAATAGACTCATGTTCTAAGGCTCTTGAGGATGATGGAGCAAGGACACAGCTGGGATCTCACATATGCTTGAGTTTCTCATCTTGGAGGATTTTATCCCATACCACACTACTTCTATAAGTTAACCTCCTTCTCCCTCCAGCAACACACCCACGTTCCCATTCACTGCCAATTGTTTCATCCAGTTTATCTTAAACCAGACAGGAGCCTCCCTGTCCAAAACTAGCTGTTGCTTTTCTTAGAGAGAAGCAATACTACTACAGTCACATAGAACAGCAAAACTATTGCAAGATCCGTGTCAAGATACAAATGAAGTTTTCCTTCAATAAATATTAACCATCTGAATTCTTGTGACTCTATGATATTTTAAGTAGTATAGCAAAACATGCGTCAATCTGCGAGGTTAACAGTTGCTGGAGGCTGAAAGAAATCAAGAGTAAGCTTGAAAAGTCACCTCTTTATCAGAGGCTGAGGGTTTATTTTGTTTGTGTTTCTTAAAGCTACAGATAGAGTTGAGGGGAAAAGTTGTGTTATTTAATATAAATCAGCATATTTGCAGGGTAAAATCTAAAGGAAAGGTAGTTTTCTTCACAGTGTTTGTCTTGCAAGTTAATGACTCACCTGGCATATTGCAAACATTTTTAGAAATTTATGTTCTAATTATAAAGAAAGAATAGAATAGCTGTGCTGAAGAGACAAATCATCAGAACCATTAAGATGTGCAGGCTGAATATAGGACTTTATTTATGCGGATCATTAGATTACAGTTCATCCAAACTTCCCTCCTCACAAAACCCAAAAAGAACGTATGTTTGAAGTAGAGGGCAGTAATTGCATCAGTCATCTTGAGTGCAGAGGAAAAAATAGAAATAATTTATTTATTTTTAGGTTTAGTCGTTACAGTCTCAGAGTAGGTTCTTCTAAGCTGAATGCCAATGGCTACCATCATAATGTTGATTTCACGTTGCAATTTTTCTTTCCAGTCATATCCTGGGTTGCCACCTATCTCTTACTCACCTCAAAAGCCTACATGTATTTATTTGTGAGGGACAATGGTCTTGAGCCTTATGTCACCAAAAGAGTTTTGCCACTATATATTGCTTTTTTTTTTTTCTGATGGGAATGTTAATGCCTCTCTATCCTGAACACCAATCTGTGACAACTAGAATTAGAAAGGGGAAGAATAGCTGATACACATTATGAGATGTCCCCTGAGGTCCTGGTGGGCAGCAAGCTGGCCACGAGCCAGCAGTATGCAAAGACAGACAACAGCACCCTGGGCTGCAAGAACGCAAGCAGAGCCAGTAAGTAGATAGAGGAAAGGGATTATCTTCCTCAGCAATCTTCTGACCACATTTAGACACTGTATTGTATATTGCTGAGGCCCAAAACTAAAGACACCAATAAACTGGAGAGAGTTTAGTAGAGGCCACTGAGGTGATGGAGGAGAGGCTGGGGGAGATGGGCTTGTTCAGCCCAGGGCAGAGACAGTTTTGGGGGATCTAACAGCACCTCCAGAGGTCATGAAGAAGTCTTAGATGGACTCTTCACAGCAGTGCAGGGCAGGAAAGTGAAAAACAACAGGCATAAACTTAAAACAGGAGAGGTTCAGCCTGGATATGAGGTGAAAATTTTTCCCCCCCAAGAGGACAGTCAAGCAGTGGCATAGGCTGCCCAGAGAGGTTGTGTGGTCTCCATCCTTTGAGGTTTCAAGCCCTAACTGAACGAAGCCCTGAGAGGGCTGCCCTCAGAGCTGACCCTGCTGTGAACAGGAGGCTGGGCTGGAGACCCTCTGAGTTCCCTTCCAGACTGATCCTCTGCTTCCCCCACAGTCACTCTTATGTGGAGATCTCAGATACCTTGAATTACACCCAAGTACTCTATACAACAGAGTGCCCAAGACCTTGCTTAGTTTAAGAGCTACCAGCTTCTCACTGAAATCCTTTACAGTTTGCAGCATTTCCCATGAAACAAGCCTAGCTTGAGGATGGAACGAGACCTACTCCCTCTACCTCATCTCTCCCCACTGCTCCCACCCAAAAGCCTCCCCCATTCAATTTGACCATAAACAAGTAATTTTAAGGGACCTACAGTTCATGAATAAGAGTCTACAAGAGTCATGCCAGTATCAATATAACACACAAAACTCCCAGATACAAATAAAACGCCAATGGCTGTAGGATTCCAGTTTGGTCAAGCCATTTTAATTCTCAGCAAGTATTGTTTACCACACTATCCCATGGAACAGACACACATCTACTTGCACCTTCCAACTTGCATTCATTCCCAAGGTGGAATAAAAGTCACTTAAAATGTATTTAAAACCCCAGCAAAACTAGAATATCTTTGACCACCTTAATTGCAGCATAGTCATTTATAAGTCTTTGAATGTTATAGCAGGAAGAGGGTGTAGACCTCTCCAACTCAGAATACATCCTGGGAAACTGCTCTGTTGCCAGAAAGCCTCTGAGGAACAGGTTTCCTCAAACAGTTCCATGGAGTTCAAAAGCCCTTTGTGTTGGCTTAGAAGTAGCCTTGCCTGACACCAAACACAGCCACCAGCAGGACCCACCCCAAAGATCAACAGTGGATGCCTGTTTTGTGTGAGCTCAGCTTCCCATCTCAGTACAGAAGGGTATTTTCATTGTGTGCTGAAGAGGAGGCTGTATTCAACTTCAGGCGTTCTTTAAAAGAAAGTCTTGGAACAAAATGTCACACTTGATTGATGAAGCTAATAAGCAAGACTTGACTTCAGTCACTCTGTCACAGGTAATAAGATTTTTTTCCTCTCCTAATCTCCATCACACATTGACATTTTATGTTTCTGTATTTCACTAGGAGAATGAGCAAAAGGCTAGGCATGAAATCAAAATTCACTGAATTTTAGTCCCATCTAAAAGAGCCTGTGACCATGAGCACATACAACACAATTAAGCAATACAAAGAAAGACCCCTAAATAAAAACTTAAAAATGACAGCAGAGTTGGGGTGGGGTGAGAGAACACAAAACACCCCTTCCCCAGGGTCACACTAGAGTGCTTTGAGAAATCTCTAATTCTGTAGCTCTAACTTAGCGCTTTACTTCAGTCCTTTGCTGCCTTTTTAAAGCGGTAAATAGCATCACAAGTATAAGACAGAAACAAGGAATCAAGAGGGTCTTGTAAAAGACAGTCATACAGGACTGCACTTCAAACCTCTAACACCATCCAGTTCAACCTACACACTGCAATTCCTCAGTAAATTTTTGGTCAGTGACAACCCACAGTCTGATGAAGATAACATCAAACCAAAACTCAGCATTGCAGAAGCATCTCCACAGTCCATTGTTGATTTCTGCCCTTTAAAAGAAGAACACTATGGTTCTATACCCAACTTTTTAAAGCAAACTAAACCCCAAAAATTCAACACAGGAGATGTACGTGCATACAGACATATTTTGCATGCAGAACTGGGGCAATACTCTACTTATACCAATTTCTATGCTCTATTACAAAGGTGAAAGATGATGAGGACAAAATTATATGAAGTCACTTCAGGTCACCAGTGAAGACTTCACAGGGTACATTCTATTTCTAATACTAAATACGAAATTAAAAAGCAGAGGAAGCTCTCCACACCCCAGAGTACTGTAAACTTCTAGAAATGTAATCAGATGCTTTTAACTTCAACAGGAATGAAAGCATCCAAGTGTTGTCTCCGTCTATTATGTTTCCATCCTTAACAAGCTTACTTTACTTACCAAGGAAAGTATATTTCATCCAGAAGAGGCCTGAGTAAATGATGTATCAGCTAAAAATAAAGTCTCATGCTTGAAAACAGCCCTCAACAACTTCCCCCTCACCCCTGCATGCATTATAAAAAGGCATCATTTTTAGCCACTTCTCCTGAACTTGCAACTTAACCACTGATGAGTTCGCTCAGGAGAACAGCAGCATCATCTGGGTGGCTTGTGTGTGCCTACATGGTTTGCAGTGCAATGTGTCTGGCCTACTTGCTCTGTTTCCAGACACACTGTACAACAGCTTGTACTGCAAAGAAGTATGTTCTAAATAAACCATCACACTTTGTAGCAACATTCTTTCAAGTTTAGAATAAAACCTACAAGATTGGATGCATAACATCCAAAGAGACTGCTTGGGTAGCTCCCAGACTAATTACTGCAGAAGCTCCATGGAAAAAAAACCCTAAAGTAACTATTTCCAAAAGTGAATGACTGATGCTCATTTGCCTTCCCTTCTTGGTTTCCCCCTCATTGCCTAGATGAGAGGACAGTACAAGGTAAAAGGCAAAGATGAAGTATTCACTTGCTACCAAAATTAACTGAAGTCTATATTTGTTTTAGAGCCCTACCAATTCCCAACACACAGTAGTTTATGGGGAAGAAACATCATCCTATCAATGGGTCACATGCAGATCTGCAATGTCAACAGGATTACACCAGAGATGCTTGCTCTATCATTTCCCCTACCTTTCCAACATCTGTTATGTTTGTGTTGACCAGGTACAGTTAATTCAGCTGTGATACAACCTCACACCAAGCATCAGCCTGAAAGCACGTAGACTGAGGACTTTCATATTTATTTTGTTAACTGACACAAACACAACCAAAAAGTAAAAATAAAAAAAAAGGACAAGGACATCAGATGTGTCAGGACAAAGGCCAGACAATGCTTTCAGACTAGAGAAGCATAAAGCAATTGATTTACCCAGGAACTTGGTGAAGGTCAGGCATAATTCATACTGATCTAATAGCAAATTGTTCCACGTGGTGCCCCGTTGTCCCATCACTGCATCCAGATTACTTTGGCATGCAAGCAACAACTTTTCCATGGAGCTCTCCGAGACAGGCACACAAAAGTAGGGTATATAAGAGTTTCTGCATGTCATTCTGTAATTTTACGGATGCCCTGTTCTCTAAGACAGAGTTCAAGAATAATGATCTCCCATGCAGTAAGACAGTTAGATGATGTCATGAAGCGCCACATTGTGAAACTGAGCATCCTGTAGCAAGTGTTACGCACCAGCTGTTAGCTACCCAAGGTCCCGCAATCCGCAGAGGGACCACATCAAATGAGTAACACACTTAACCTGCAATCAAGAGGGCTAAAAATCCCACTGCAGTTTTTTGCAAACTTCATGGCCTACTATTTCATCTCCTATTTGCTGCTCAGTGAGATGTTCTGCATCCCAAGGGGCAGGAAACCAGGGCAGCTTCAAGTATACGACCTTGATGGAAGTTCTGGCTACATGCTTGCTGCCTGGAGAAATATCTGCAGTGTAGATTGCTTTGGTTTTACCAATGTCTGGAGTGAGAAGAAATGGAAGAAAGAATGCCTTCTGCCCATAGAAACCAGAAAGTTTTATTATGTTGCTGAAATAAATATTGCAAACTCCATGCTTTGGTTAAAACAGGTTTAAGGCCTTCTTTAGAGAAAAGTTTTGAATGGTAATATGGTTAAAAAAAATAAATCTCTTTAGGGACATCTTCCCAAGTTTGTTGTTACAGAACTTTGCACCAGCAGCTACCAGTTGACTCTTCAACTTGAAAATTCACAAGTTTCTTACCAAATTTTAGTTTCCATTAACAAGGATCATGAACAACTGTAAAAGAAACCGGCTTTAGACTCAGTTCACTCTTCCATAGCTCAAGCTAACTCCAAGCAGCACCAAAGTCAAGCACTGCTTCTATAAGCAGTGGAGAAGGAAAGCTAGGTTGGAGTTTGGTGTCAGGTACAGTCACAGCAAGGAGAGGTACAATAACACAAAAACCCCTCTCATGACAAAGCAAAAGGAGAAGGTGATGAAGATCTGCAAAATGAAAAGATGGAAAGAACAGTTTGAAAGTCAATAAAGTTATATGAGCTGGTGAGCAAGACTGACGAAACACACTTCCAGGCATCGCCTAGGAACCATCCTTCTGTATTAATTGCACAAGGTGTCCTTTCTCAACCAAGTAGGAAAAAAGTCAGTGTCAAGGGAAGTGTGACCTGCCACGGTGCTCCCCTTCCCTCTGCCACTTCCTGCTTGGTTCTACTGGGCACTTGCTTTCTTCTATGTGCTCAGTCTCAGATAGAAAATGATGCTGAAAGAGATTTGATAGCAGAAGATTGGAAAGGGTGCAGAAGACAACGTGGAAAGAGAAGATTAGGAGAGATGAAGACTATTGGAAACTGCTCCTGCAAGACCGTTACTGAGGGGGAAGAACAGAACAGAGCGAGGAAGAATACAAACCAGGACAGGATGATTGGCACCACTGCCATAACACACTTATTCTTAACACAACGCAACACTGGAAGTCTTCTTCCCTCAGCATCTCTTTCTACTTAGAATAACGGGGCATACATTTTTTTTACAGTCCTCCTTTTTTACCTCATAAATGTGAAGTGATAGTTAGAAAAACTTAAAAAGAAAATGAGTAAACCAGTTTCCTCAATGCTTGCAGCAGATACACCCGTAATTCAGACATAAGAACTTATCTCATCCTTGAGATGGTAGCCTCTATGGTATAGCACAACATGCAGACCCAAGTTTTCTGCAGATTCAGCGGGTTGGTTGTTTTCAGTGGGGTTTTTTTTGTTGTTGGTTTGGTTTTTGGACTGGATGGTAACCACAATCTCATCTTTCATGCTTAGATCTAGTCCCAGACTGCTTGGCTTGTGTACGATGTTAACTGAGCACAAGAGCAGGAGCACTCCCCCTTGCTCATGCTGCGCCACTCAAGTTCCCCTCTGGAAGAAAAATATCCCTCAGTGTCAAGTAATCCCCACAACACAATCAACTGGGGGGGGTGGGAAGAAAAGCTGCTCCAACTTCAACTGCCTATAGTATATATAAAAAAAAAAAAATAATGCTGAAACATTTTTCCCTGCCAAAGGGAAACCTCAGTCCAGCAGTTCTTGGGCATCTCATTTGCATATAGGTGCCTAAAGACTCAAAAAAAATATTGTATAAACCCAATAAGCCCTGACCCAAAACACGTGTACTGTAGGTGGTCAGGAAAACAAGGTTGAAAGAAGAACAGATCCTTGGAGATATCATTGTGGCTCCCCACCAAATAGTTGGGGCAGATTGCACGGCCTTCTCTTGATTTGTGCCCAGGATATGTCCCGTTTTCCATATCTTCATCTGGGAGCACCATCACTCCTCTCCCTTCCTCAAATGGTTCAGCAAGAACTCTTCTCCTCCTTCAATCCATCTGTTCTCCTCAGGCTGCTTTAACACCGACAGCGTGAAGGCCTAGCAAGCCCAAATTAAGAAAACCCACATTGATCTTTGTGTTGCAGAGGCACAACCTGTTTGATGGCACACATCCAAGCCAATGCTGATATGGATGGAGCTTTGCGGAAGGAGAGTGGGAGAGGGAATAAGAGACTTGCTCTTATAACTGCCTACCAGAGCTATGGAAGAAGACTACAGTTTCCATGACCACAGGACTGCTTTGTACTAAGGTGCCCAATTCCTATCATGTCCACTCGATTGTGCAAATATTATCAGTGCAGTAACAAATTGTTTATAGAATTGTTTGTGTTTGAAGGGAACTTTAAAGGTCACCTAGTGCAACCCCCGTTGCTACACCATTGACAAATCTCAATACCCCGAAGCATCCTGGAGGACAATGAAAGGTCGGCATTTACTTTTGTTTTTAAATATATGAGTAACGCTACTACTAAAAAAAAAAAAAATAAAAAAAATCAGCAGCAAAACTTCTGTTCGTTATCAGTGCAATCTGGAACTGGCTGCAGGACCTGTTACTCAACATGCTGATGCCAGTAACATCACAATTTTGGGGTCCTATTAAACTTATCAGTTCACTTTTGGCAGACTCACACACAGGCACACAATATGGGCTTGTGTGGTAAACGGTATATCCACTATGGAATAACTCTTGTGTTTGTGAAATTGATAGCCAGTTGTACGCAGTCCTAAATAAGCATTCTTTACAGAAACAGCCTTTCTTTCTTGTGCACCTTCAGAAGACACCAGTTAACTGTGAGTGGATTAGCAGCATGATACAGGGAGGACACAGGACCTCATATAACTAATTTTCTTGGGTTTGGTCCTGTCCCTTAATCTCTCTGCCTCAGCATCCTTACCTGGAGAAGCAAAATACATACCTACCACCGGAGTTACAGCGGTGCATATAAGACCAATAGAAGTGTCTCTGCCGAGAAAAAATGGTGCCAAGCATTTGAAATTAAAACTACATATATGGGGGTGAAGGCTGTTTTGTTCTTAAACAAAGCACCCAATATGGACGCTGGAGTAGCTCCAGCCTTGCCCCTGGGACTGAATGCCAGGTTGCAGTTGGTGTGCTCCCAAAACAGATCCTCCCGTATATTCTCAGGTGCTCCAAGACTAGTCCACAAAGTGAGCTGAAGAACAAAAATGCAGGGACAGCTGGGACATTTGCTTCAAAACCACACTCTCTGTCTCAGCTAAAACATTAGTGTAGATGTGTCTATTAAGAAGAAATGCCTGTGAATTAACTGTAACTACACTATCACTAGAGATGGGAAAGCTCACAGGTATGCGCAGTTTCCTATAGACACAGGCATGAGAACTACAGTATCCTGTGCCTCCTAAATCTGCTCTAACAAGCTACAATTTCACCTGCTCAATCTGCTGATAGTTTTCAATTCCAGCCTTTACAGCTCCTGCACTTCTCCCATTCTCCAGGCACCTCTGTACATCTGTGACAGCAGCTGGCAGAACCAGAGCGGAGTGCTCAGCCTGAGGATCTGCAGACAGATTAGGACACGTTAAAAACACCTCACCCAACCACTGGGTGCCACTCAGGTACCGCACCTGCTATAAGTGCTGGAAACTATCTCCTAGGGCCTCTTGGCTGCAACCGCAACAGAAAGCTGAGAAGTGTTTGCTCACATTTTGCAGGGGAGTGGGACACAGGACTCCAGAACCAACTGCCAGAAGGCTTTGAAGACAACAAACTTAGTGGGGGGGTCTTCATTGGTTCTATGCTAAAGTGGATGAGAACTGCTTGCTTGATTACAGCTAAGATGTCCTCTTAAGAAACCAGTATCTTTCACACATGACTCAGTAATTGACCGGGAGTGCTCCCAGAGCAGGGCTCCTGGTTTAATTTCATTGGGAGAGTTCAGGTCTCTTGTAGCAAGACAGCTCTGAGACCTGAACCAGCACCAGGTAACTGGAGAAGGTCTCCAGAGGATGTGTCGGATACCCGAGCTGGACGTGAGCCAAATTGCCAGCGTAAACATTGCCTTGAAACAAATTCTGGCTAAGTCAGACAGGCCGGTTTACCGCGAAAACGCTTGCTTTGCCTTGAAAAGGAGGAGTGCTCACGCAGTCCCAGGTACCACTGAGAAGTGACTCAGGGAGCCGCTCCCGCAGCCTCTGCTGTCAGACTCCTCTTTCCACTGCCTGGCAGGAACAAGCAGCATTTCCACCTCAGGTTCAGGCTTGGCAAATCCTGTGGTGCAGCACAGCTCAGCACTCAAGCTCACGTTATGGGGATGCTGAGGATGCTAAGACTGAACCACAGCCTCAGTCCTGCACTACTACGACCGTTCTCTGCATCAGTCTCATTTTTTATTTTATTTTTCCTTACTTCATCCATCTTTCCTGGTTGGAATCTCACAACCTGACTTCCTTCCCAGTATTCCAGCAAACCCTACCCCCTGTAAAGCACTTCAGTTTACAGTTCTTAACTCCTTCCCAAAGCCTGCATTCAAGGACGGTAACATATTTCATGCAGTCATTTGGCCTACATCACAGAGCAAAAGATTTCAAAGGAATGTCAAATAAAACAAGCTTTCCAATCAAGAAGACTGAGCAGATGTTCATAACAAAAATTAGAAAAAAAAACCCCAAACAGTCTCATGAGCCAGAGGACATTAAATCTAACAAGATTCAATCTCCAGGCAGCCCAAGCTTGCTCTTCTTGCAATTTCATGCTAACACTTCAAATGACCCCTTGGGAAAAATAAGGCTTGCCTGGCTCTGTATACCACTCATGCCCTGTCTGTACAGCTAAACAGAATTTTTGTTAACACTGGTCACAGCTGCTCATACCTTAACTGTAAGTACGAGTTCTCTAGACAGCTTTAAAACACAAGATGCTTTAAATACTACCAGCATTCTGGAGCCCTACACACACCAACATTTGTGCAACAGCATTTTCTCTGTTTCCATCACTGCAAGCAGCAGCAAGACTCTGCACAGGGGGAAATGACAGATAACAAAATAACCGCCTAATGCAACATAGCCCCGAAGTTACCGATAGCTTAGCTCAAGGGGCTGTAATTCCTCCCAAGTGTGACAGAAAGACGCGTGATCAGAGGACATTCTTGGGTTCACAAATGTCAGCGCAGCTAACGTGACGCTGTCCCGTGGCTAATAAAGCCCTGTCTCAAGAGCTGAGCAGGAAAAGGATTCATAGACGCTTTGGTTACACGCTTAGCACTCGCAGGTTTGTGCACTAGCAGAACATGTATTACCTTATATCAGAGAACCAGCAGGAAAGTTAATGAATTATTATTTGGTTACATGATTTCTCCATTGTTTAGGGCTTTCCTGGAAGTATTTTCTGCTGGTTTTCTGTCTGGAGTGATACATACAGCATCTGATGCTGTCACATGATTTCACCCCTGAAAATCATAGGCTTCCTGTCTCTGAGCATCTATTAGGCTTGGTGACAAGTCAAATGCTACAGCAATGTGGTTTTACATTTGTTTTAGCTGAAACACTGCTTAAAATGATATGCAAATTATGAGAATTGAAAAAGTCAAAAGGCATGACTAGATGCAGTTCCACCTGTTTGGTTTGGAAATGCCGTGGTCCACATTTTTTACCTAAGTCAGAGAAAAGCAGGCTCCCCTTAAAATCAGTAAGTCTCTTTTGTACTTGTGCTTCACTAAAAATACTAAATAGACACAAGTATGCAACACCTACCAAATTACTGCACAGAACAAGTCTTTCGCTGTTCTCATTTTAGGGAGACGAGATGTTCTTGTCAAAAGCACACTCAACCGTTTCAACTATTCAAGGCTCTACTCGTACAAAATAACGTTCTTTAAAAATGCATAACAAAACGTTTGAAATGGAAGGCAAACAGTAAGCTTGCTGTAGTGCATAGGGATGGATCAGGATTTAAGAGATGCCATTTCTTCTACTCTACTTCATTTTAGGATAAATCAGGATGGGAGGGGCAGAAGAGAGACTAATGAAACCCTAGATTTACCGAAGCATGCAAGCCACAAAATAAATTTCTTTCAGTTTCTAAAATGGCTCCTTTGTTTCAAACGCCTTTGTCACAAACACCAGCTGCTTGTGATCTGACTGTTGAGTTGACTGAATTGGGACAAAGGTGTTGTGCTACACCCCCCCCCAAACCCCCTTTTCCGCTCCCATTCTGACATTCACTTAAGCTACTTTCTTTTTAGCCGCTTTCATGGAAATGGTAAGAAAAAGCAGACACGGTGAGGACAAAGAGAAACATAAAAGACTCCAGACATCAATCCTGGAGTTAACTCAGGAGCAAGAGTAACTTCAATACACAATGACCAAGCTGGGGGGAAGGGGAAGCAGGAATGAAGAGTGCCATGAAAAAAACAAAAATTAAAAAAAATCATCATCCTCATGCCCGCATATTGCTGTAACTGAAGTGCACAGACCTCAGGGCTGCTGCGCACCGCGGCGACGGGGCAAGCCAGGCCGGTGGCCCCCTGCGCAGGGCGCGGAGCCCACTGCGGAGCCGCAGAGCCCTGCGCCCCGCTGCCGCCCGGCGCCGGCCTCTTCCCGCCGCCCCTCCGCCAAACGCGGGGGTGGGCGTAAAGAAAAAAAAAAACAACAACAAAAAAAAAGAAATACGAACAAAACTGGAAAAAAAAAATTAAAATTTTAAATCATCAAATACAACCAAACGCGCAAACCACCCAGCGCCCCCCCGCAGTTCCCTTACGCCGCAAGGTCTTCCTACATCCGAAGGGGTAAAACTTCGCTCCCACCGCCGGGGCGGAGGATGGAGGGGAGGGGGACACACGACANCTTTTTCGCCTTATCTCCCGCACGCTGAAACAAGCTTTCAAGCTTAATTCCGTGCGTCCCCGCAAACTAGAAGAGTAGTTCTTTTTCCTGTGTTACAGCAACCTTTCGAACTACCGTATCCCAACGATTTCCAGCACGCGGCTCCTTGCTCTCATCCGTAGAACGGTTTAGGTTGGAAGGGACCTTAAAAACCATCTACTTCCAAGCCCCTGTCATAGGGGGTGTTCCTTCCACTAGACCAGGTTACTCAAAGCGCCATCCCACCTGGCCTTGGGTTATCCACAACTTCCCTGGACAACCTGTTACCAAAGACAGGCCTCGGCTTTGTTTCTAACATAACTGTTTCTTGCTGACTTTCTTACTGTGTGAGAAAATAGCTAATTACTGACCTTCTTACTATATAGAAATAGTTACTCACTGAGCTAATGTTACAGATAGTGATAATGAAGAGACAACCAGAAGTAGTTAATCACCAAGGATGGAAGAACAAGAAGTAGTTAATCACTCCAAGGTTCTTCTATATGTCAAATAGGTGCTTCTATACCAATTAAAAGAGAGTTATGGCTACTTCAAAGAACCTTCTCAAGAAGTTGGCAAACTTACAGCACACTTTTACTGTCCTGAGATGACTCAATACCTTAAAAGGATAATGTGAGGAAGGGTCTCCTTACCCTAACGACCACCGAGACACTCACGCCTGCGCAGAAGTGTTTTGCCAATGCAGCAAAGTTTGATATGCATGGATAAAAAGGACTATTCGGTCATCCTGATGAATATGTGGGCCTAGGTGGAGTTATGTATTAGGTAGGCGGAATAATGAGAATATTTTGTGTGTAAACAATGGGTGAATTCCCCTGTAAGGTGTGCTAGATTTGTGGGTTTTCCCCCTAGCACCCGACGTCGAATAAAGCAATATCTCCTCTCTAAACTACTTTTGGTTTTGAGGGCTTTCATTTCAGGTAACAAACCTGTTCCTGTGTCTCTCCACCCTCAGATTGAAAAGCGTCTTCCTGAGTTTGTAGCAGGGACTGCTCTGTCACGAGGTCAGAGGAGTCACAACAAGTTACAGCATCTCCGAGTAGAGTAAACCCAGTATTGGGGAACTTTTGGGGGGTTTCAGTAGCAGAGTTACACTTCCCAGAATAACCTTGGGAACAGAGCTTTGGGAGACAATTCATTCATAATTATACCAGATGAAAGCAAAAAGCCAGATCCATGCTACAGAAGTAGCTTTACCTTCCCAGATGCCATACTCTCATCCAGAAATGCAGAGGAACTTAAAACGTGAGCTGGAAAGACTCATTAACTCTAGTTCCTTACTGTTACGGCAGATTTGGGGAATCAGACCAACAGGTTTGGAGTTTGTAGATGGCCTCCTGTCTGTTCTCTGGAATCCAGTACAATGCTATACGTAGTCATGCAGTGCCATTTCAGACCAGACTGGAATTTTACAAGCCCCTTGTTATCAGATTATCACAAAGTTACCCGGATTACCATGCCTCCTACGTGCAGCACCATTGCTCTCATGGAAAGCTGAGGCAAGACAGTGTATTAAAGCTAACAGGGGTCTGGATTAAAAAGATCTTTTAGATTACAAGCAGTTATAGAACATTTTACTATGCTGTACTTCACTTTTAACAGCATAATTATTTTTAATTTACAGCAAACGAAAGAAACTGTGCATTACAGCAGAAATATAGCCTATATTTAGAAAAACAGATTAGAAAAAATAGACACGGGACCCCACTAGTTGAGCAACGTCACACTTTTCCAGCAATAGCTCCTACAGCCTGCTGTGTGTAATAAAAAACAGCAAGGTCACCTGCATGATTAACTTCACGGTGGAAAGAAGGTGACAGAAGCAGCAAAAAAAAAAACCAGATAGCAACATACCTAGCTCAGATCTTGGTGAAAAATCAAAAGCTCAAGTCCCTCATCACTTTGGATGGGAGCTCTTGTTTTTGAACAATGTACTGATAAAGACAAGACTGATAAAGAGTACAGATGCTCTGCCCTTGTGAAGAACCTAATGTGTTTTGACACGATCCAGCACTTTTCTCAGCAGACAGGCCACCCAAGCATTAGCAAGTGTGCCACGGAGTTACTTTTTAGTTAATGCTTTCATAGTATTATTTTGTTTTCTTTTTAACAAATAACACTTCCAATGTTGTGACAATACAAGATGGCGGCAGAAATACTTTAGCTATCCTTGTATTCTTTTACTTAAAACATACAGGACAAAGAATTTTGTCTTGTCAAAGAATATTTTACCTAACAACCCCAGCACTCAAAAACTAGCCTTAAAAGTTGTAGTAAGGAAAGACAAGGAAGAAATAAAAACCCCTCCCCTCCCCAGCTACATAAGGAAATCTCTTACCTCAGTTTTCAAAATCCATAGTCCAGATTATCAATTTGTTTAGGTTTTGCTCAGGACAACACAGGCTACTCTCAGCATAAATTAAAACCTTCTCAGGCTACTTTCAATCCTCCTCAGCTGCCCTGGGCATCAGGGGACCTTTTTGCCAGCTGGGCATTATCAGGGTGTGATAAATCCCACCCTTGGCTTCACACTGCCAGCACTTCCCCTGAGACCTGTGGATCAGCTCAAAGTTTTTATTTTTTGTTTTTTAGGGTTTGATCTTCAGGCTCTATTAACCCAGGTGTGATTTAGGAGACCATAATACATTAGTCAACGGGTGACAGTGCCGTGCATTTAAAATAACAGTGTTGTAATGGAAGCATACTGCTGAGCATAATGATACTTGTGATATCAAAGGAACAACAGAGGATTAAGTACTGCAAGACCAGCTGCTGTGTTTGTTTTTACTTTGACTGAGCTGATCAAACTTTGTTGCTTATAGGGAAAAAGCTTTGCATTAAAAAGGCTGTACCTTTCTCCTACTACTGGAGACACATAAAGTGTGTCTGGAACGTGTTTTCTAGTACCAAAACACGTGAAGTATGAATACTGGAACACATGATGGAGTATTTGCCCTCACTCCATAAAAAAAGGCATTGCATCTTGTCATTTGGAAATCTTTATGTTTACATGAAACTGTACCGGATCTAGGTGTTAGACCTCTGTAAGAAATGACCAAATACTGGATTGTGGTGAAACAGAGCCTTTCCAAAGCAAGCAGATGACAAAACAATGCTGTAATTAGGGAGTCTGATGCTAACTACAGCTTTTGTCAAGATGTTCAAAGAAGAATCAAGCTCAGATTACCTTAGGTATAGGATGTCATCAAGCAAACATCCGGCTATGCCTTCTGGGAGGTGTTATATGGCCCAGGTGAACAGGACACCCAGGTAAAAGTGCAGACGGGAGGACAACATTCCATAAAATTCCATAAGGATCACTGGGGGGGAGGAATCTGGAGTCTTGGAGGCTGCCAGCAGGAGCAGGAATCATGCGACTGGTGTGTTAGCTATCCTGAGCTCTGCAGTGAAATGCGTCTGTAGTAAATCCATTTCCAGCTGCTGGACTGTATTAGGTATGCAGCTGGCCAGGTGCTCCCAATACAGTTCCCAGTCCTACATCAGCATAGCCAGAAACTTTTATGTATCTGCCTGGACCTTTGTAGTTTACTTCTAATAAGTTTTTTTTTTAAAAATTAAAAATTTGGAAACTGGCCCTCTTGGGGATTCGTGAGAATGCAGAAACAGAGCACTACATACCTGTAGATTTGCTTATATGTAAGAATTATCATACTTCTGGAGCAATACTCATGTCCTAGCATGAGTTAACATCTCTGTTTTATGTTTGAAACTGCACAACATATGTATGAGCCATTTATTTTTACTCTATATAATCATGTATACCCATGATGGGATTTGCTGGGTGGGATCTGGGGTTTGTAGTTAATATCTCCGCATTCTAAGCAGGGCTCAGGTGGTGAGCATGACCCTGAATTACGTGATGCAGTCAGGGATTCCCCTCTTTGGTCTCCATGTACATTCAAGTAGCTGCTGATTCTGTTTCTAGGACAGTGTCCTATGTAGTTGACTGGTGTATGGGGACATCCCCGCAGATATCTTCCCCTCCCCCAAATGCATTCCTGCAATTGAGCTGCAGAACACTATAGAAGTGTGTTATAAAGAACCATCTGGATGCAGTGAAGAGAAGGATGGCTTGACAAAATATATTTCCAATCTCTAACTTCGGTAATTTTATTTGCTTAAGAAATCTGGTTCTCCAAAATTAAAAACTATTTTCTTTCTACATCTGAGTATCTATTTCAAGTATCACAACGATTTCATAATCATTATGGTGCTTCTTATGTGTGTCCACACTCTACTTTGAAATATTGAACAGATGGCAATTCTTTGTGCCGAGCTCAGGACAAGCGTCAAATACAGGATTGTCCTGAGATGGTGTATTACATGCTTCTCATACACTGATATTATAGCAACCAAAGCAATCTGCACACAACCTTTATGATCATTTCTTAAACCTCTCTCATAGTTATTTTCTTCATTTACAGTGACACACTTTGTTTCACTCCTATTTCTTTGACTGAAGATGCTGTAAAGTTTAACACAGGAGACACTAACAAAAGCATGTAGATAATGATAACATGAGGGATGAAGTGTGTCAGGCTTGCTCATACAGCGTTTCGAGAGATGACAGCTAAGTGAAGCAGCCAATATGCTCATTTAGTATGAGCCCATCTCTTGAAGCAAAGAATTTTGGCAGAGAGGACTTTGGCTATGTATGAATTAAGAGCATTTAATGTTATAATGGTTTAAATTAAGTAATTCTGCTTGATACATCTACGTAGAAAGAGTAAAATAAAGAGGTGTAGACATGAATTTCAAATACTGTATGTTAGCAATGTCTGCTTTTTTATCTTAATAAAAGTGAACAAACTTGAATATGCTGATTAACATCACACTGTGTCCTAATCTTCTCCACTAAGATGAATACCAACCCTATTATGCCTGTGTGAAAAAGAAAGATTTGCATTTGTAATAGAGAATTTCTTTGAAAACAATTTTGAACAAGGTGTGGGGGAGAAAAGTGATGTGATAATTTTTTATCTGTTCTTCTTTTCGTCTATCCTCTGCCATTAATCAGACCCATACTCTGAATGCACACGCTGCATTTCATTCAAGGATTACAAAGTGTTACACAAACAATGATTCATGAAGATTCACAACCCTTGGTGAGTTGGGTAAATATTTATGTAAATGTCATACAGATTGGCAAATTGAGTCACAGAGAAATGGTGTTTGTAAAAAAAAATCCACTAAGTTTGCATGCATCTTTTTTCTGGACCTATTCAGTTGAAAAACTTACAACTTCTATTTTTCAGATGTGTTGAGTTTGCGTACAGATCCAGAGAAGTTAATGAAAACTGGATTACAAGAGCAGCAGGTAGGGTGGCCCAAGAAACTGACCATGTTTTCATGCAGAAAATTTTAACTTACGGTTGCACAGCTATTCTTTTTCCAAAGAAGGCAAATCTATTGCATGAGCAACAGCTAATGAGAACTCCTGATATGATGCCTGAAAGGGGCTGAAAGGATACAGTCCCAGTCCAAGGAATACATTGCAGTATTCTCTCCAGTCTCACTGGAGGCACTAATGATCTCACTTAGGATGGAAATGTAATATTTAGTTCTCTGTATGTAAACAATACTATGCCTTTAAAAACTAACTTTGCAGATTGTGTCTGGACTGCAAGCACTATATTCTTAAAAATGTATTGACTGATGAAGTAGACAAATTCACTTCCTGATATTCCATGATTGTCCCTATGATACATTTATGCCCTGAAGGATAACTGAGAAATGATGTTTTCGAAGGATGTACAGGAAAGCAGACTGGCTGCCTAGTGTAGATATCAGGGAGGATCCCTAGGTAGGGTCGCATTGCTTCTGAATGCCTACCAAATCCTAATTGCTTGTGACAGATCTGGGTTTTGCCAGGTTAGTGTAAGATTTTGACTGTAGGGACAGAAAAGAATAATGTAATTCAATCAGTTATTCCAAAAAACAGTATTTCCTGTCTCATCGTGGTAAACAGTCATAAAGAGCAAGAAGAGAATGTAAAGTACGCGCAGGCTTTGAAGAAGAGATGATAATTTTCAGTCTTTGTGTCAAAGAAAACAGAAACATTTCATTTGAGTCTTTCTAACAGCTTTGCTTTCAAGGCTAAACTAAAGCATGTGTTGATGGTTTCAGTGATTTTGAGGGAAATCAATATTTTGTACGGTTCCTTCAGTACTTCATACTACTTTTCTGACACCCTGGAAAGTGTACTAGACTAGCACAAGAAGATCTTCCCTAGACTTTGCCCAAATTGCAGAGAAAGTCACCTGGGCAGTGAAAGCACCAGTTCCTGTTTGGCAGAGAGCCAACAGAAGCTTTGGGAATTTCTTTGAGAAGTATTTCCAGCAGTGGTTTACAGAGTTAAAGATCTCCAAGCCTCTGGTAGATGGTCCATGAGCCGATCATATAGTATCATAATTTTATAGTATTTTCAAAGAAAACTGTGATGATAAAGGCACACAGTGTATGATGAGAACCTGACAGCGGCTCAATGCTCCAAACTGCACGAGGCTCCCTGTCCTACAGCGTGGAAATGTGAGTAGTATTCTTACAGCAGAGAAGGCATGGCTTTGGAAAGGTTTAAAGCCCTAAGCTCCAAGATTGCTTATGGCCAGAGAAAATTCAGAACATTAAAACTGAGGACAAAACAATTGCCTGCAATGTATGATTTGCTTTGTATTGGTGCATGTGTGACTTTGAAGGCTGAGGACCAGTCACTGAGAGGTTTTATGTGAGCAGAAGAAGCTGGCAGGAGACAGCATATCAGAAGTTGCATTGGGAGCTTTTTGTTGATCTTCATGGATATTTTGCTTTCCAGTAATTGTGCTTAGGGAATTTACATCTCTTAGATTCTTCTTTAATCAAATCAGAGAAAACACTGTTGACATCTGTGTGCACGTGTTGTAGGTACTTTGCAAGAGCTGGAGCTTTGGACTGGCAGTACCGGTAACAAAAGGTCTTCAGATATGTGGCATGCATTTCCCAACTACAGTAATTTCTGTCTTGTGCCTGAAAGTTCACAGGAATCTTCTGAGGACTCTCCAGGAAGGGATCAAAGATTTTCTATTTACTGGAGCTTACAGAATTGCGCTCCCAGTTCTAGTGAGATATTAATGGTGACCCAGCAATGTAGGCACACCTTTGCACTGTGTTTGACGACAGAAGTTAAAGCTCTTCCTCCATCCTCTGATAGCACATGCTTACATTGCATTAATGCAACCTCACGGCACAGCAGAAGTGCTCAATGTAACTAATCTCTGCCCATTCCTAAACATTCACTGACTGCTTCAGTCCTCTGGAGGACAACATCTGTAGCTGTCCCAACACAACTGATATCTGCCTGCTCAGAAAAAGTTGTGATGTCATGCCAAAGAAACTTGCTTCACAAGAGGATGGACCTTCTAATGATGGAAGTGAACTTGCCAATAATTGTGCATTTGTGACACAAAAGAAGTATTGTAAAATCCTACAATTTTATCATAAGATTTATGCTATTTAATTTATTTCTTAAAGTTACACTACCCTGAGTCTAGAGATTTTGGGAAAATTTCAGCTTTTATTAAAGGAAAGGAGAGGAAAAAAAAAATGTACTCCAAAGTCTTATGTGGAAAAAAGCTTGGAGATATGAAAAGAGTGTAGCCTAAAGCTTAGAAATCAGAAAGCATATTGATATTATGTGACATTTTACGTCTTTTGAGAATAAAATATTTTTGCTTGCTATTATTTGAAATAAGGATAAAACCTTTCTTCATTGTAAAAACTGGCACAACTCCCATTGGTTTCACCAGGGCCTAGATTTTTCACATCTCTTCTTGGTCTTAGCAATTGCTGAAAAATTCTTAAAAGTGTTTTTTTGGTTGTTTTTTTTCCTTTTTAGAAAGAAATATGAAATCCAGCATTGAGCAGCACAAATGCAGACTCAAAATGACATGCAGAACAGAGCCAGCCTTGCTATCTTCCTGAAAAATATAAGCCTTTGGCATTGCAGAGGTTTGTTATGGAGAATTTTACTATCGCAAGGAGCAGCAGCAGCACATTTTGAATTTAGGTCAACAAATATTTGTCAAAGTCCTTAACTCTTACATGAATGCTATCCTAAAACAATTCATCTTGTGTCTCATAATTTACTATGGTACTCCTCTACAGTACTAGTCATGGGTGATTTTGAGCTGGATTTTGTGCTAAGAGGTTTCTTCTTATTTCTGTAACAAACTGCCATCCTGAAATATATCCTATTTGTCATGATTCTTAAACTGCAGCTTCTTAAATCAAGAGATTTGACACAGCAAATCCTACTATCTTCCTGTGATTTTCTTTTAATTGTGTTTGAAAGTGATGGAAATCCACTGTGATCACATTAGGCTAAAGCACGGCTTGGCTTGAATAGAATTAATAAAAGGGAGTGAGGTTGTCTTTCCATGGATGGACCAGTAACCTGTATTTTGTTGAAGGAAACAGAAGTGGTGGCATCTGTTTACTTACTGTCATATGAAGCGGATGGGAAATTAGAAGTAATAGCCAAGTGCCCTGATTTTCCCTGGGAAATATAAAATAGCTAAGAGCATTGGGAGTATTGTAATTTGCTCCTGGAAAACGTCAGCAGAATTTTATTTGTCACCAATGAAGAAGTGGGAGCATGACATTCTGCTTTAGAAGACAAGTTTGCCCCTTATCAATTAAAAAAAAAATAGAGCCAGAGACAAGATTTTCTGATATAAACATTTTTTTTTTTGCTTAAGAAAACTAAAAAGACTTAATTTCAGACTAGAATATTTGCTGAATTTTAAGACCAAAATATTATCTTTCTATAAAAATTATTTTTTAAGAAATATTGAGATTTCTCCCAAAGTACTTTTAATCAGAGATTATATTAAAATCAAATGTAAATATATCTGAATCCCCACTTCTGTGAACTATTTTGTGGGTTAGTCAGTGACAGTGTTGTTAACCATACGGAGATGTATTTTTACTTGTGGTCAATAAGCACCATGGTATCTGTAGGAGGAGTCTGTACCTGTGTTATCTAGCATGAGAATGGACTGCACAGTGCTTCAGGGCTTAAATTATAAAGGGAAAAACTGTTCTGGTTCGACCAAAATAAACTTGCATTAAAAACCACATAACCAGCCTTTAACTGTTTTCATTTTAATTGGTGGAATTTTCCTATGTGAGAATGTTGTTTATAGAAGTAAAATTTTGATGGATTTACAAAGGAAATGTTATTGCAATATGCATCACAAATTCTTGACCAATGCTAATCATACAGAGATATTTCAAGAAAAAAACACACAGCGAGTCTGTTCTCTCCCAGAAAGCAGTTTTCAAAATAATAAAACAGAATAAACTCGAACAATGACTGGCAAACACAGCGTCAGGCCGCTGCCAGAACCTCTTGGTTTGTGCTCTGAGATGTAATGTTCCACTAAGCCTATGTTCTAATTACCTACCAACAAAGCATCCCAGTGGGATAAACCACACATGGACGGCCAAGTAGAAGAATGAAGAGCCCACACAATCAGGGCTTTGAACTGGAATCTGGGCACTTAACAGAAACAACCTTTGGGCAGGTATTTTCCACTTGTGAGAACAAAATTGGTAATGAATTACAAAATGATTTCTTCAGGAACATCCTTTCAGTAGCTTTCAGGTTTGGTGGTTTCCAGAGCTGAGGGCCTCAGAGAATATTTTAATAGAGACAGCAACTGTTGACGTTGCCCAGTTGTTCTTTCCTCCCATTCATTCTGGCTTACAAAAAGACCAGATGATGATAATGCTTAGCGTTCACAAAAGTTAACAAGCTCCCTGTTGTACTCTTTACTAGGTAGGCAGTTAATATTCACACTTCACATATGAGAAAACTTAAGTAAGAGATCTGTGCTATCACAATACCTGGTTACACACTGTTTGGGTCAAAGACAGAGAGCGATGTAATACTACAGACTGTGGTGGAAGGACAGAAGTAGGACACCTTTCTGACCAAATACTACCTGCACAGGCTGGCGGATGTGCCGTATCAGCCCTACATCCATAGAGTGCTCATACCTCCTGCATATCGGATAGCTGTATCCCTGGCACAGGGCACGGTATATGGTATCTAAGGGAAAGAGAAAGATTTTTTTCTGTGTAAGCACAGTCCTACCTAACAGCACGGGCAGACTGCTCCAGAGTGTGGATCTGGGACAAAGCTAAGGAGCTGGCTTCTGACCAGAGATTTACAGGCTCATCAGTTACCTTACATACCACCCACCGGGGAATCCCACACCTAAGTGATCTTGAGAAAGGTTAAATACCCACAGGAGGTTGAGAGAGGAAAAAAGAAAATCAGTTTGGTATTTAAATAGAGAAAGAAAAGGCAGTTTTCAGGTAATAAGCTAGAGTGAGAAGTAGAATATTTATCAGGTAAAGACAGAAAAATAGGTAATGCTGAACTTCAGATAAAAAAGGGGGAAAGGGCTATGTCTAGGTGCGTAGTAGGAAGCTTGGTGAGCCTATGATGGCACAGAAAATGAAGGGAAGAGAAGACTTACACACTCTGTCTCTGATTTAAGGGCTCACTTTCTCATGCAGGGAGCCAGAGAGGTGTGGAGATGCTTCCTTTGAGCAAGGCCAGTCACTCAATAGCCTGGGTGTACTAAGCAGCCTTCGTGGGGTTGCTCCTGAGCTGCAGTGGTGTGGGGAAATGCGTAGGTACAGCCCAAGCTCGGTCTTCATGTGGCCTTGGCCGCATTGGCACGGGTTTGTCCTCCTCTGTCCCTAGCGTGGGACATGGCAAAGCTCATGTGGCCAGTGATGGAGGCCGGTCTTGGTGACGGTCCCTGCGGGTGAGTGCCTGGCCCCGGGGGAAGCCGTCCTTACCCTGCCGTGTGCACGTCGCTCTTTGGGGATTCCCTGTGCCGGAGGAGGCTCTGCCCCAAGTTGCCTTCCGTGAAGGAGCGGAGCTAGGCGTAGGGCTGAGGTGGGGGCTTAAATATCGCTTTACTTCTGTTCTGGATTTGGAGGATGACTTTATTGATGGGAAGGAAGATGCCAAGGCACAGGCTCTACTCGGAAAGGCAGGAAGGAGAGGGCCTGCAGGCGAGTGAAGCCCGGTGGCATTTGGGGGAGCAGAAATGAGGATATGTAACAGTTACAATAAACATTTGTCCAAGGCAGGAGGCTGAAGAAGGCTGCTCTCTCCCCCCCTCCTTACACTGCCAACTCTCTCTCAGCGCTGCGAGCCCAGGCCCCGGGCACGGACGCGCCTCCTCTGACGAAACGCGGTCCCGGGACATTCGCCGGCGCTCAACAAAACCCGAGCTCCCCTCGGAGAGGTTTTCTTTACATCACACTATCAGAACGACGCAGACGCTTTGTCTGCGAAAAGACCCTCAGGCGACTCGCCCCCCGCCCGGCAGGGCGGACCCACCCGCCCGGGGCGGGCCGAGGGCGGGGCGCCGCCATGACGGGCTGCCTGCCCGCCCCCAACATGGCCGCCTCCAGCCAGGTAACGTGCCGCTGCCGGCGGGACCGGGGCTGCAGCGCCCGCCCCGGCGCTGAGGGGGGGGAGGGCACCGCAGGGGCGGCGAGAGAGCGGGCGGCCCCCGCCGCGGTCTCCCCTTCCCTCCCCTTCCCTTCCCTCCCCTCCCCTTCCCGCCGCGCCGCCCTGTGCGCGGAGCCGAGCCCGCGGCGGCCTGGCCCTGGCGCGGGCCCTGTCAGGGCCAGGTGGTGGGAGTGGGGGGACAAGGCCCAGTCAGCCCCTGCGTTCGCTTCACAGCTTTGACGCCCACCCCCGTGTTTAATGAGGGCAGAAGAGCATGCGTATATTCCTGCTGTTATTCCTGTTATCCTTGGTTTTAACCCAGCACCCAGAATTTGAGGGCTGTCGGTGGGCGGTTTGAGTGCTGGCTGGCACCGTCAGACGGGTGGGGGTGGCCGCAGGGATGTACAGGCGCCTTCTGGCGTATTTTGGCCAATGCTGGAGCTCTTAAATCTCCCCACCAGGGCGCTTGAATTTCATATTTTCCCAGGAGTTTTGATGTCTGTCTGTACGCAGCGTCTGCATACGTTTATGTTTACGTGTCTGCGGCACAAAACCAAGCCAAAACTGAGTAATAAACTGCCAAACTTCGTAACTGAGCGTGGTGCTCCCTCTGCTGACGCCTGCTTTTTGGTTCCACTCCAGTAGTGATGCTCCTAACATTTTCAGAGGTGGCTTCTAGAGCAATTAAGGCTCCCCCATTACATTAAAGCTTTACATTAACCTTTGTAGTAATTTTAGGCCAGTTGTGTGACCTGCTGTAGCCCGAGCTAGCATTGCAAAGGGAGACTGTTTAAGGGTATTTTCAGGAGCTGCCTTTTTTTTTAAATACAGGTGAAAGGAGGTGATAATAGTAGTGAATAATCCACTGCAGCATGCTTTTTCTTCTGTAGTCATGGTGGCCTTTTTAAGGGGTGAGTGAGATGCTACCAAATTAAGTTTTCCATTTCTGTACAGTTGAGTGTGATTGCTTAACTTGGAGACCAAGGCAGCTTGTTGGTTTCCGTGCCTGCTTTGGGTAATGATGCAACAGACAAGGCAGCGAGTTTAGGCCCAGTTCACACAGAGACCAAGGGAAAGTTCTACTGTCTCAGCAATGCAGGTAATGCTGTTTGAGCTGCCTTCAGGGGCCAGCGGCATCTAGGTGATGTTGGCGAGCATGACACAGCATGTGGGGAAGGTCTTCAGCTTCTTGAGCAGCAGGCAAAAGGCCAGGCAGTGTGGAGTTGGACATCTCTGCCAGTTTTAAATGCTGCTGTTTGGGCAGCTGAGTCACATCTCATCTGTCCCTTGATCTGTTGTTTAGTTCAGATGTCATAAAAGGGTAGAAAATAGTCTTTCAATTTCAGTTTCTGTGCTAGTTTACTGAATACTGGGCCATGGCTTCTTGGATGCAGAATGTGGGAGTTTGTAAGGACCTGACTAAAGGCCTGACTAAATTCAGAGCTGCTTTCCCGTGAGATCAGATGGAGTCTCCCAGTATGAAGAGGTGTAGATGTTATGGGAGAGGCTGCATGACAGTAGTCTGACTAGTATGAGTGTTGTACATAGCCTCCATGTTTTTCCTTTGGAACCAGATTTGCATGGTTCCAAGGAATAAATCAATCCCATATTTTTTCTCTCTTTCCGTAATCCCACCATACCAAATCAGAGATGTGTCTTTCCTATACTTTCCTGTGAAGTAGTCTGAGACTGCTTGTGCCCCTTCTGAGAAGGTAGGAATCTGCACATGAGCGGTCTGTAAAGCTGTTGGCCTCTGATCACCTGTGTATGGCAAATAAAGTTGGGCAGGTCAAGCCTTTTGGACTAAGTTAATTGGACAGCTTGGTCATGTTAAGCGTGATGAATGAACCTGCAAATCATAAGCATCCTGGTAAGGGTAGCCCATTAGATGCACTTAGGAAAATGTACTTGATGTGAAATGTTCATGCCTCTTTTCATGAGACACCCACCCCCGCCCCCCTTTCCCAGGTACTTTTGCTTCCGTTTGTCTTTTGTTGGGGTATTTTGTGTCTCTCTGCTTTTTTTTTTGTCTAAGCAAGCTTGAGATTTCTTGATTATTGTTTAACTAATGAAGGTTAAGGGGACTGTTGATCTCTGTGTGTTTAACCATAGTTGGAGATTAAGTCAGGAATCCTCAATAAAAACCGTATTTTGAGCTATTTGTCTTTAGAAGTGAGTATGTTTTTGTCAAAGAATGAACTGTGGACTGTGTGCAGGTCTGCCATCATGAAGGGAAAATGATATTTAAGAAAGTACCAAGAGATTCAGAAAGGGAAAGGAGAAAATCAGAGTGTAAAATCTGCAGAAATACTTAGTGAGCACTGTTGCTTTGAAGGGAAATGGAAGACAGTTGCTCACAAAGCTGTAAAAAAATAATTTTGCAGAAGGGAAGATTGGCTCTGTAACCCATTGACCTTTTCAGCCTGCACACTGTTTCTGAAGTCATGTGAAATAATTAGTCTCCTCATTTTTCTGAAAGTGTACCCTGTTAGAGTTTTGTCACTGGTGAGATTTCCTTCTCATGCACTTCCCTCTGTTGTATGTTAGCGCAGTTATGCTTGAATTAGCTCTGAGTAAGGGACCCTAGAAACTGTAAAGAATCTAGTGGTGCTAGGATGGATCTTGGTGCTGAGTAATTCGTTAGGGGTTTTTTTGTTTTTTCTTTTTTTTGTCAGGCTCAAAGGTAAATGTGATCTTTATGTGGTCAGGGTATGTGTAAAAAAAAACAACAACCAAAAAAAAACCAACGGAAGAAAACCACCCCCAAACAAAAACAACAAAGAAATCCAAAACCCCCATAAGCAAACAAAAACGCTCAACAAAAAACAACCTCCCCATAACCCCCACAAAATTGCAAAATTGAGTAACGCTGTTTGGCCAGGAGGTCAGGGTTCAAACAGTTAGGGCCATGCATGTGCCATTTCAAACTCGATAGCATGCATCTGAAACCATTTCAGGATACAATTGTTGTAGCCTACCATGCCAGTAACTTGCTAGGTTTGCTCCCAACTCAAACATTTGGTGAGACATTAATAATTTAGAAGCTAAGACCATACATATCTCATGGCAGCTCCACATACATTTTTTTTCTCATGTTCTGCTCTGGAGAGACTGTAGGGAGAGGGAAATTAACTGTATGAAATGTGTAAATAGGTGAGGTAGGCAGGTTAAAAACTGCACATGGATGTTGTGGGATTGTGAATAAAGGAGTGGAGAGGAGGTGAAAAACTGGAAAATGAAATCTAGCATCATAGTAGTCTTTCTAAAGCTTTATTTTTGGGAGGGCTCCTCTTAATAAAGGAGAGTTTAATAACAGAACTTCAGAGATGAGGAGAACCATGCTATTGATTGAGGAAGAACAGACTTTGCAGACTTGCTTTTGTTAGACCTAAATAATTCATAAAATCTGGAATTATTGACAGTCCTATTGCTGTCCTAGAGATGACATATGAATGGGGAGGCTGTCTCCCTAGAGCAGACTGAAATATTTAATTTTCCAAGCAGGATGCTTACCATGTGTTATTACTTCTGCTTCCCAGGTCACTGGCACAGAAGTTAAAACTAGCGGAGATCATTTGAAGGTCCATAAAATGAAGAAGAAGGTATTGAGGAAGCAGATCAGAGCTCAGCATACATTAATGAGACATGAGGGGATTGAGTGCATCTCCCATGCCACACAGGTGACTACCAGTTCTGCTTTTGATGGTAGTGTGTAAATGCTGCTTATTGGTGTTCGATTCTTACATATGCTCTGTCTAAAATGCAGTTCTCCAAAATGTAGTTCCTGAGATTGTGGGCTTTCTGTGCCTCTTTGATTTCAAAGCAGAGGTGTACTTCAGCAATTTAATGTCTGTGGAGACACTTTGATGGCCTTTGGATAAGGTGGTTGGTTGTTTGATTTTTTTTTTTAAATCTGAAACAGTAATTCCTTGCGTTGAGGAGGAGGAAGCATGGGAAATGTTACTGTTACCTTGTTGTAGCAGGAAAAATTCTCTGCACAATTTCTTTTCTTCTGTGGCTTTTAGTTTTTGTATCTTTCCTCTATACTTCTCTATCAAGTATGATTTGTCTTATTTAAACTCCCTATCAAGAACATGCCTGTCTTAGAAATCTTTTCCACATTGTTTTCTTCACATAATTTGATTTAGGCTGTAGTTCTGTGGGAGTTGAACTAAAAGCCTGACTTGCAGCTGTTGAAAAGGAGACAGCTTTCTCTTCCCTTGCACAGAAGGGGACAAGATAGGAGGGAATTCTACTTTCTTATGATGCTCAGTGAAATTTACCGTGAACAACCTAACCTAACACAAAACTAGTCAGCTTTTTGAGCTGTAGTTTTCTGCCACAGTAGACAGGTATAGCACATCAGAGGGTGACCTCGCAGATACTGGTATAACAAAAAGTAAGTGACAGGAACTTGCAGACAGAAGGGGAAGAAGTTACAGAGAGAGTTTATAATTTCCTTCTGTCAGTTGTGAGGAGAGGCTAATGGCTTGAAATACTGTAGAGCAGTATCATTTACTCCAGCCTTGTGCATCTTGATCCTGCAAATTGTTCCTATTCAAATATGGAAACATCAGTTAGATCTTTAAACTTCTTTGTAACAGAATTTGGCTTAGTCACATTTCACACCACGGGGGCATATGCTAAAATGACCCATCAATCTTGTATATATTGTAAGCTCTTTGGGGAAGGAACTGTGTTTTTTCTAGTGCTGCTTGGAAATGGGTCTGTAATCCAGGACTTGTTCCCCTCGACACTGCTCCATATACCAAAGTATCCATCGACTCTATTCAAAGAGTAATTTTGGGGTCCAGCAAGATCCTCATCGATGATGGAACATTTTAATAAGTGGCGTATGAAATAAAATCATAGTGCTAGTGATAAACTTGTGTCAAGAATACAGAAGATGCGTTCAGGCTTTATGCAAGAATCTGATTATATTGAAATTGCTCAGACAGGAGAATATGATCTGTTGCTGTACACGCTACTGGGGTGTACTGACGGTCTTTGTAGATGAAGTGCCTACAGCCAGTGAAAGCACTGCTTTGAGTCTCTGCATTTTGTCTGTGCACGTGGGCCTCCCCATTAGTAACACTCTAGAAAATAACAATAATTAATACTGTGGTCAGCTTTGAAAAGTGTAATCAATAATGGACAGCCTGATGCAGCGCTAAGAACAAGCGCTAACAGCCATTGTGATAGGCATAATCACAGCAGTACCTCAGGCGTGCTCAGTATGTAATTTTTTTTTTTTAATAATCCTTCAGTTTTAAACATAATTTTCTGTCTTTTAGAGAAGTGAAATGCTATCATTTGAAACAATTGAACACTATACCAGCTGCTTGCAGAAAAGGTCATAGAACATTTATAGACTTTAAGGAAAAGATTGTCTGAAAGCTTTCTGGAAAGGTATTACATGGACTCAATCTGAATAAATCGTTGCTAGCTGTTTAGAGTCACCATAGCTCAATCAAAACTTCAAGACTTCATCCTCATTTGGCCTTAAAAATGGACTTAAACTATTTTCAACTACCATGATTAGATTGAACATCCAGCTATGGCATATAGCTATTCAGATGTCAAAAGAATTTGTTAATTTTTTTTGAAAAGGCCTATATATTTTCAAAAGATATTTCTTGAAAAATAGTCCTTTGAAAAGTTAGATTTTCTTGTTTCTTCTAGTATTTGGCAAACCAGCAGCAGTCCTCCCAAACTGCAGTCCTTGATAATTTTGGACATAAATCACTATGTAAGTGTAGAATTAAGCAATTGGGCATTGTGCATGAAGTAATCTGGTAATCTGTGTTAACTAAGGATGGGACATAAACCCCTTTTGTTTATAAAAGGAAGAGGGAGAATTTTCAGATAAGAGTGCTGTAGCAGAACTAGATGCTCTGTTTCTAAAGGCTGATGCCTTTTTTGGTGAACCTGCTGTATGAGGGACATGAGTTGGGACTGGGAATATCAATCTCTCTGTGCTTGGAGAGGGTCCTTGGAAAAGGTGAGAAAACCATTCTTAAGACAAGAATCACAGTTTTCAAAGGTTTTTCTCTTTGTTTTTTGTTAGTAGTAACAGATCTCAGGAAAAATTCTGTTTTAGAAACCTCCAAAATTATGTGTGCCAGTATCACTGTTTGCCTGCAGCATGCTTGATGTGCACACGCAAGCCTGGTGTCTCTGGTAGGACTTGGGGTTTTTTGATCATGGGTTGGTTTACACAATGCCAGGCCAGTGGGTGACAGGCGGGGTGCACCTGTCTCAAAGGGGGAAAAAAGATTTTTGCACAGGAGTTGGCATGGCTCATCGAAAGGGCTTTAAATCAGAGTTGAAGGGGGAAAGGGATAAAACCAGACTCGCTAGAGACAAGTCTGGGGGCAGCACATCAGTGTCTGTGGGACGGGAGTGCTAGAGAGGTCCTGCCATCCTAGTGGAGGTAGGGGATGGAGTGTCATGTGATAGCAAAGACACAAGGGATATTGATAGGCTAGAAATCGTGGAAGTGCCTGGGAATGGTCAGGTAGGAATTAGGGCTTCTCCCTGCACAAAGGTGGTGGGATCAATAGCACAACTGAAGTGCTCCTACACCAATGGACACAGCATGGGGAAAAAGCAGGAGGAGCTGGAAGCCATTGTGCAGGAGAATAACTGATATAGTTGCCATCACAGAAATACGGTGGGATGATTCGCACAACTGGAGTACTGCATTGGATGGCTATAAACTCTTCAGAAGGGATAGGCAAGGAAGGAGAGGAAGTGGAGTGGCCCTGTTTGTTAGAGAGTGTTTTGATTGTCTTGAATGGTGACAAAATTGTCTTTGATGGTGACAATAGGGTTGAGTGTTTATGGATAAGAATCTTTAAGGCACAGGAGCTGACCTTCCCCATGTGCCGTAAGATGAGCCAGTGAGGAAGAAGACTGGCTTGGCTAAACTGAGAGCTTTAGCTGGAACTCGGGAAGAAAAGGAAAGTTTATGGCCTCTGGAAGAAGGGGCAGGCCACTCAGGAAGAGGACAAAGATTTTTTGAGGCTATGCGGGGAGAAAATTGGAAGGACCAAAGCCCAGCTAGAATTTAATCAGGCCACTGCTGTAAAAGACAGTAAAAAATGTTTATATAAATACATTAACAACAAAAGGAGGGCTAAGGAGAATTTCCATCCTTTATTGGATGTGGGGAGAAACAATGACCAAGGATGAGGAAAAGGCTGAGGTACTTAATGCCTTCTTTGCCTCAGTCTTTAATAGTAAGACCAGTTGCTCCCTGAGTACCCAGCCCCCTGATCTGGGTGACAGGGATGGGGAGCAGAATGAACACCCCATAATCCAAGGGGAAATGGTAGTGAGCTAANCACTTGGGTCACAACAACCCCATGCAGCCTTAAAATATTGGGGAAGAGTGGCTGGAGAGCTGCCTGGCAGAAAAGGACCTGGGGGTGTTGGCTGACAGCTGACCGAATATGAGCCAGCAGTGTGCCCAGGTGGCCAAGAAGGCCAACAGCATCCTGGCCTGGATCAGGAACAGTGCAGCCTGTAGCACTAAGGAAGTGATTGTCCCCCTGTACTGGGTACTGGTGAGGCCCCACCTCAAGTACTGTGTTCAGTTTTGGGCCCCTCATTACAAAAAAAGACACTGAGGTGCTGGAGTGGGTCCAGAGAAGGGCAGCAAAGCTGGTGAGAGGTCTGGAGAACAAGTCTTATGAGAAGCGGCTGAGGGAGCTGGGGTTGTTCAGCCTGGAGAAAAGGAGGCTGAGGGGAGACCTTATCACTCTCTACAACTACCTGAAGGGAGGCTGTAGCGAGATGGGAGTCGGTCTTTTCTCGTAAGTAACAAATGATAGGACAAGAGGAAACAGCCCCAAGTTGCACAGGGGGAGGTTTAGGTTGGAAAGGGTTGTCAAGCATTGGAACAGCCTGCCCAGGGAAGTGGTTGAGTTGCCATCCCTGGAAGCATTTAAAAGACATGTAGATGTAGTGCTTAGGGACATGGTTTAGTGATAACTTGGCAGTGCTGGGTTTACGGTTGGACTTGATGATCTTAAAAGTCTTTTCTGACCAAAACAATTCTATGCCAGTTCAAAGCTTACGTGCTTTTGTAATAGTAACTACATGAGTTAATTGAGGAGGCCTTTCTTCTGGAATATGTATTTTCCAAACAAAGGTTGCCTTAGCCTCATGTACCAATATATACCCATATACCATGGAAATGTAAATGTCTTGTGTGAAATGCATAAAAGAGAACTCATGGTCTTACATAATTTTTCTTTATAGAGCTGCTCTCTTGGTAGAGTGTTAGTTTTAAATGAACCAATAGTTATCACTAATTACCAATTTTTCTTAATTCTTCTTCAATTAGAGCCTGGTTTTTGCCAATGCTGGTCTCGGTAATGGGATGAGTAGACACCAACTGCTCAGCATAGTAGAAGAATATGGATTGGTGGAAACACTCTTAATGCCACCAAATAAACCATATTCATTTGTGAAATATGGGACAACAGAAGAAGCCAAGAAAGCCTTTGATGCCCTTAATGGAAAAGAAGTAACACTGGAAGACTTTGGCCAAAACATTGTTCTATATATTAATTTTGTGGAAAAAGGTAACATTTTTCTGCTCTCCTATATATCCAACTTCTTGCATGCTTTTGCTTTTACTTCCTAGGTTGTAAATATAGCTAAAAGCACACTGGTCTTTGTAAGTAGACACAGAGAATGAAAGACAGAATCTAAGATTCAGGACATAAAATAATCTAAATAATCTTTAATCTTGTATTTCATGATAGGATACTCTAATTTGAACTCCTTTACTTGGAGGCAAAAGGAGAAACTATTTTAGGTAGTTTCCAGACCGTTCAATACTGCACTTGAAGGTTTTGTGATTAACTAGCTAAATTGGGACCCAGGAGATCTCTGGACAGTTCATTGGATGTTTTTGTATGACCTTGGTCTTGCAAATCACAATTCCAAGAAGGAAAATAGGCACAGTAAGACTTCTGGGTTTTTTTCCCCTTTCTCTCCGTGCTTTTTTTATGGCTGACTACAAGCTATTTAGGACAAGAACTGTTGCTCTTTCTATGAGCTTTTAAAGTGTCTAGTAAAAAGTGTTTCTGGTATTGGACTGTACATTCTGCCAGCAAATAGCTTTTTTTTAAGCTATTAGGATAGCAAACTGAATGTCCCTACATCACCAACAGTTTGTGTTCACCTGGGTATTGCATTTTGCTCCTCCATATTTGATTACAGATTGCTTCTCTGGACAGAGAGTAATCTGGTGATTTGGTAAATCACCAAAGTTCTAGAAAATTATAATAAAATGCAAATAGAATCCTGAGGTGATTGGGAAATTGTTTTTACCATTATTTTGACAGGAAAATCACAAATGGTTTTGCATTTGAATAGTGTGGAGTCTTGTTGGTCTTATGCAGTAGAATTTTTAGAAAGTGCTTTGCATACAAAAATTGGGCCTTACCGTGTTTTGTCATGCCAAAAAGGGATCATTCACTCACCAAATAAGATCCCAGTGAGGGCTCCATTGTATCATTAAAGTAAATATTTCTACAGCTCTACTACATTCTCATACATAGTAAATATCCCTATAGGGAACACATGGTTTTATTTTCTTTAAACAGTGACAATATTCTCTTTTTCCATCCACTCTAGTTTTCTGGAAGAATGCTATTCCTACAAGCTTGCCTCCAGGCCTAATGGTCATTGAAAAGGTTATTTCTCCAGAGGAAGAAAGGAGGATGTTGGGAAGTATTGACTGGACAGGAGATGAAGATACTCAAAATGGTGGGCAAAACCATAGAAATCCAGACCTACTATACTTTTATGCTGTTTTTTCCTACAGTTTCAGTTTACAAGAAGTCTCCATCTTGGTAAATGCGTTGTTTGAAATCATTGTGTATTTGTTCTTAGTATTCTAGAAATCGGGTCTTAGGTTGCAAGTGGTGAACTCCTGGGGGCAAGTGGTCTGAACTGATATTCTGGTACAGATTTACTTGAATAATATTCCTGCATCCAGAGACAACTGAAGTCTTTTTTATGTGTCTTATGCCAAGCAAAAGACTGTTCTGTGAAGGTTACCACTGTAATTTGATGTCTTCTCTTAAATCAAAAAGAAGTCAGTGAGACACTTTCTGGATGCTTTTGTGCTTCCACTTGAGCTCTGTGGAGTTAAGTTTCTTAATAAATGAGTTGTTCTTAGAATTCATTTCAAGGTTTCTCTATACATTTTGTTCCTTGGAGCAACACAAAGGGTTATAGTTGCCTTAGCTAACATGTGTGACTGGGTGATTGGTGGAAGTGAAGGATCCTGCTCTATCTGTAGGACATTAATCGAGTGCAGGTTCAGAGATCAGGGCAAGAATAAAGATGAGTTAAGCATGGCTGAAGAAGATTGGTGCTCTCTACTTCTTGCATGTACAAAACCACCATCAGTTTGACTTCAGACAGCACTGAATGTGATGCCTGATGCAAATACAAAAGTAATAAGGCAGAAGAAGTGCATGCCATGAAGAACAAGGGTCACATACATTGTTTCAACTGTTAATTAAAGAATATTTAGATTTAACAGGTTGGATGGAATAGAGAAGCATAGCGAATTGCCTATACTGTTTTTTGGAGCCTAATCTTACTTTAAACTTGTGTGTTTTTACAGCCCAGAAGACTTTAAAACATAGAAGAGTAAAACATTTTGGATATGAGTTTTGCTATGATAACAACAATGTTGATAAAGACAAACCTTTACCTGGAGGTGAGAACTTCCCTATTAAATCATATTTGCTTTGCACCGATGTTTGAACCGTTGTATAAAGCCTTTGGGCCTCATTGGGTATGGATGTGAGAGTGATAAAAGTAGAGCCTTTGCTGTATCTTAGGGGCACACTGAACAGTGCTTTTGAATAGGATCCATTCCAAATTACTGTGAGTGCTTAAAGCTTGTTTTCCAATCAGTTGCAGCTAAGGGTTGCTGCCCTTTGAGATCCAGCCAAATGAAGCTTTTGGGATTGTATTTGTCATTCTTCTTTAGCTTTTGTTTCATAAAACAATCATGTTACAAATTACATATTCATTTGTTTGGGGGTTGTAATGTATATTGCTGTGTATATTTACCTAGCTTGAAGCTTGCTGGATGCACACCAAAATAAAATTTCCTTTGGACTGAAAGCAATTTTGAAAAGGTTTGAATAACTCTTATTTGGAGTTGAGAGCTGTGAGTCAGAGCAAAGCGAGTGAGTCATCTTATAGTCTTAGGTTTAAAAATAGTAAAATAGGGGAGTTAAATTCCTATGAAGCTTGAAGGTGTTTAGGGTGATGCGTGTGTACTGGGGTGGATATAGCTTCTAACAGAAGTATTCTGGTTGCGTTGAAGTTTTAACAGTGAAGCTATATAATCATAAAAGCATTGATATTTGAGCTGTTTTCTAGTCTCACAGCTAGAATATTTTATGTGTGAGAAAAGCATAAATACTTCATTAGGGGAGAAAAATTAAAATCAATAGATTCATGAAAGGGCTCTTACTAACGTTTCTGGGTGTTACCTCCAGCAGAATTTTACAGTGAAGTCTACAGGTAAAATAGCAAACTAAAGATTCAGTGAAGGACTGTACCTTTGATTCCTGTTTCAAAAACAGTTTAACTTCATCACACTTGTTTTTTGCTGATATTTAATCTAATACAGTAACAGATTTTTAGGGGATAAATTTTTTAGAGCTCTCTGCACAACTTCTGACTTCCTGTATAATAATTTTGCTTCCTGACTGCAACTTTTTTACTGTAATTGGTGAAAACTTTGCCTCTGATCTGATATACTTTTATTTCTGCACAGAGATAGTGCAGTTTGCATTTGTAAGGAGTAGGCCTGATCCATGTCTGAATGCGGAGGCCTTGGCGGTATGGCCTTTCTAATTGCGAGATGTTATAAATACATTGGACTTGCAGATCAGGGCCCCAGTTCTGGTGTCTGTGTTACAGCAAATGCAGAGTGATCATTATTCAAGATGGATTAATGGATCTCTGAAGCTATCTCTATGTGTTTTGTCCAGTTATTACATTTATTGTGAAAAGAAAGGATAAAAATGTAAAAAGCTATCTTGTCTTATAGTTTTGTTTCTATAACTAGGTCTTCCTGAAATTTGCAGCATATTCTTGGAGAAGTGTCTGAAGCAGGGATATATCAAACATAAACCTGATCAACTGACTATAAATCAGTATGAACCTGGACAAGGTCAGTTTATTTCTTGTTCAATAATTTGGAGCTCTTTACCTTACATTGTAGTTTAACCCTGGTGGGCAGCTAAGCACCACACAGCCACTTGCTTACTCCCCCTCATTGAGATAGGGATAAAAGTGAGAAAGCTCACGGGTTGAGATAAAGACAGTTTAGCAAGTTTAAAAAAAAAAATTTAAAAAAAAAGGAAAGAAAAGAAAACCAAGTGATGCAAAAAACCCCAAACGATTGCTCGCTACTGATGTCCAGCCAGTCCCTGAGCAGTGGCATCTGCGATAAACTTTGCCCCTAGTTTTATTACTGAGCATGATGTCATATGGTATGGAATATCTCTTTGGTCAGTTGGGGTCAGTTGTCTCAGCTGTGTCCCCCCCAACTCCTTGTGCACCTCCAGCCAACTCTCTGGTAGGGAAGCATGAGAACCAGAAAGGAATTTCACTGTGTAAGCACTGCTCAGCAGTAACTAAAACATCCCTGTCTTATCAACACTGTTTTAATCACAAATCCAAAACATAGTACCATGCAAGCTACTGTGAAGAAAATCAACTCTATTCCAGCCAAACCAGTACAAATTAAATGAAAATCAGAAGGGAACAGCATCTAAACGTGACATGGTATAGGGACAGGATTTAAGCACCTGCTTAATTTCCTCTGTGACCAGAGATACTTTGAATCAAATCTAAATTCTTTATACTGATTTCTGAACCTGGGAGCTTGTGTTTAGAATTACATTCTTTGATACCACTGTTATGACAGTGTTTTGGAGTCTAAGGCCATAACATGGAAAATAAACGCAGAAAGATATAGGAATAAATAATCAAATTTGGTTTTGTACTCAAGTGCGTTTTTTCACTCCACGCTCATCTTGCTCCCTGTATTGTGCCTACAATCTCCAGGGAACAGTTAGTACATACAATATAATGTTATTAAATGTGATATGAGGACTCAAAAGCATGATACAAGCAGTGTTCCCTTATCTGAGGATGAAGAAAATACTGTATTTCTGCAATCTTTCCCAAACTGGAGACATTTGAAGAGACATTTGCTTCTGATCACACCTCCAGCACATAAATCATGTGCTTTTTGCTAAGGCCAGTCATCAAGGCTAAGTATCTGGCTTCCTTTCTACAGTGGGTATCTCATTCGTCCTTAGGAAGAAAGGACAATGGCTTTTCTTTCAGAATTAATGTCTGACAGCTAATACAGAGTCTGCCAAACAGGGGTCTGAAAAGCTGATCCTATTGGTTTATGTATCTGACAGTCTGTTAAATTGATAGAGTCATGTATTTCTGTCTGGGGCATCAGAGGAGATTAGTTAGAATTGTAGATTTCTACCAAGAAGAGAAGCAGTTTTATTTATTATTTTTTTTAAATAGATCCAAACCTAAAGCAAAGTGCCCTTTCTAAAGTGCAAATTGTTATGAGTGAGGCAGAGTGCAGTCTGATACCTTTAGTATCTATGTTCTGAGACCTTTTGTCCCTGGAAGTTACGCTTGAGATTTTAAGAAGTAACTGACGACCTTGAGTATCTAAGCTGCAGGGGCTACGCTTAAGACACATTAAATGAATTCCTTTTTGAGGGCATTTTTTTCTAATGTTTAAAGTTGTGGATTGATACTTGAAAGTTACCATCTACTTTTGAATGCTTAGGTCTCTTACTATGTGCTGCATACATGGATATGAGCAGCAGGTGCGTAGGTCAGTGTGGTCTTGATTGAATTGTTTGGGTGATGCTGAAGAGAGCAGCTGATGTTCTTCTGTTGCGCAGTGAATTGCACTGATTTCAGTGTGCATTTGAAGGCAGAGTTCAGTGCTTTATGCTGAGGCAAAGTTGTGAGCAAACAAACAGGTATGTGTCCTTGGTTTTCAAGCCTCACTGATCTTCTATCAGATTAAATGCTGTCCTTATAGAACACTTGCATTGCTTTCACTGAAACTAATGGAATTCAGACTGTTTACATCTGGAGGTAAAATCTGGCATAAGGATGGTTTACAGGGCTGACTGACACTGTTAGGAGAAAATGTTTTCAGCTCAGAAATTAGATAGTGTCCAAAATGAATGTGGGTAGAGTTTTTAATAAGCAAATATAACTGTTTTTATTTGGATTACGTGGGAGTTACTCTGCCTAGGCCTGCTACAGTGTCAAAGGAAGGTATAGTTGGAGTCCTGAGCTGTCTGCTGGCCTTGCTCCACTGCTGGCTACAGTTCCCCACCCTGTGGTGAGACCTTGCTGTGGCATGCACACTGCTCTTTCAGCACTCAGTGTTAAAATGTGTGGCACAAGCTGCGGGGAATGGCCATTTCTTTCCAATTAGCAGATCTAACAGAAAAATGAAAAAAAAAAAAAAAAATTGCTGTCCCTTTGGCAGTTCTCGGCTCAGTGTGGTCACTCATACACATGCCAAGAGAGGTACTACCCCGGGGTTAGCCTAGCAATAGTGTGTGGAGTTCTCCTGGGAAATGCAAAGCAGAGGCAGGGTTTGACCCTGACAGTTCCTGCATTTGTGGTAGCAGGTCCTAATTCTGAAGCTGAGACCCTTAGCTCAGTCCTTTGCTTAGCAATAGAAAGAGTATTTGGGATGACTCCTTCTCTGTGAAGAAAGTGAGGGAGAAATACATGATCATGGATGAACTAAGGCCCAAAATCACCTAATGTAGCATAACTGTTAATTCTAAGTGCTAAACTGCGTAAGGGGAGAGCACAGTGATTTCCAGGTGCTCTCTGCAGTAAGGAGAGCATTTGGAGCCTTCAGAAGGTGAGTGAGGCCTTTGGGTGCTCTGAACTGTCTCCGAGATATTTCCACTGATTATACAGGATCTAATCTGGGCATGTAAATCAGACAATTGTCCTGAATCCTTTTGGAAGGCAACAGCATCCTTTATGATAAGTTTTGTATCCTAGTTTTCTCTATCGACGTCCATGGAAATAGAGCTTGCTAACAGAGATACCACTCTATTATTTTTATAATGACTTTTTTTTCATCTTATGCAGGAATTCCTCCTCATATTGATACACATTCTGCTTTTGAGGATGAAATAATTTCTCTCAGTTTAGGAGCTGAGGTAAACTTAATGTTTGTATGTGTTTGATGATGCTGTACTGAGAACTTTCATTTTTATATTGTTTAATACAAGTTAATTTGATTTTCCATGGTGTCTGTTCTCACTCTTGCGAGTTTAAAACCAAGCATGTTAGGTAATGTGATATGCTAATTAAATAAGTAACTGCTATGAGATGTTACTAGAAGATTTGCCAGTGATATCAATGATACCTTATTTTTAAATCTTAGCATCCAGTTCTCCATCAACCTTCCTTCATTTTGTATTCAACTCAGAAATCGTATCACTCCTGTTTTTATTTCTACTTCCATTTTTTCCTGTGTCATCCCCTGTTCCCTCTGGTCTGCATAAGCCTCCCATTACTTTTATATTCAGTACACTTACAGTAGGCTAATGTAAATGTATTACCTGTAGAAGGTCCAGTCAGTCTGAACCCCACTGAGCCAGTCATGGTACAGGGAGAGGTAGACTGATCTCATGAGCTTCCAAAATAAGCAGATGATGTAGAAGAAGAGTGGGAAGAGAAATGGAAGAACAGTGGACTAGCATGAAGTCATGCAAAATATCAAGAACAGGGTTGAAAACAGGCCGTATCATCTAGTCTCAGTGCTCTAATTAATGTCTTTACTTTTACTCTGTTTGGATTCATCTGCTGCATCTGTGCCCATCCATGTTTTACAAATTTAGTGTTACCTTCTCAGCTTTAAGCACTGCTGCAGCAAGGCTGCTACTTGGCCTTCCCATCTTCCTACGTGGTTCTCGAGAGTGTATTCTGCACATCTGCAAGGCCTGCTTCCATTGCTGTCTTGGGCTTTTTGTGACAGGGGAGTTACGTGTATTGCTGTGTATTCCCATGGTACTGGATAACTAGAAGCTTAACAAGGCTAAGAACAGGTTATCGCAGTGGGTAATAAAGGTTTGACTTTTGAATCTTCCCACTGAAAAGCCATGCATGCTGTAAAAGTCTGATCTGCTATTTGTTTATTCTGACAGTGGTGTGTAGATGACAGATGTGTGTGCTTATAGACTTGTACCTGTATTACTAGTAGCATTCTTACAAACTTGAGCATAGGAAGTTCCACCTAAATATGAGGAGGAACTTCTTTACCTTGAGGGTGGCAGAGCACTGGAACAGGCTGCCCAGGGAGGTGGTGGAGTCTCCGTCTCTGGAGACATTCAAAACCCGCCTGGACGCGTTCCTGTGTAACCTGCTCTAGGGTGGCCCTGCTCTGGCAGGGGGGTTGGACTAGATGATCTACTAAGGTCCCTTCCAACCCTAAGATTCTATGATTCTATGATTCTTCTTTTACAAAACAACAACTTTGGTTATTGGTATTGGGTATTTGGTATTGGGTTTCTCTTACTCTAGGCAGAGAGGAACGTGGCTAGATATTCTGAGCGCTGACATTTTTTGAATCTTTAGTCTGGGCTCTGGCATTGACTTCCTGTTTTCTTCTTGTAAGTTGTTTAGCGCATGTGGAGCTCCTGGGACTAGGGGTGAGACTGAGGAAGGATAGCTTTTTCATTAATGCGTGGCAGTGGCACATCTGTGTTCTTGGTTGCTTGAAAAGGAGGTGTCGGTGTTGCCAGTCCTTAATCTGATCATGGATGTATTTGTCCACCACTCACAAAAGCATCCACTCAAGTAGGAACATCTGGGATTAGTTGTGGGGGTGGTATGCATAGTGGAAATAGAGTTCTTACTACTTTTGTTTTGAAATCTCCCGACCTAGGGTCTACTTCATCATGTGGCTTCTGCACTTAGCCTTGTCTCGGAGAAAGTGCGTTCTCCCCTATTCAACTGCAGTGTTGTCTTTAACAGTGCCAACAGCTCCATGACAGGTAGCACATGGGAATCTTTGTTTCTTTCATGCAGTTAGGGCTCTAACTGATATTCTGTGTGGTTTATCTATCCTAAGTTTAAGTTTTCTAATACATGCTGAGCATTCAGAGCAGCACAGCAACAGTAGATGACCCCAGCTTACAGCTGTTCGTATGTTGATCTTGTAAATAAAAAAAAAATTACTTTATTTTATAAAAACTGTATTGGCGCTGTAATTTCACAGGTTCTGCCTCTGTCTGCAGCCCCAGGCTTTCTTACCCTTTCCATTTCAATGTAAAGGCCGACTGTGTCACAGGTGCTCTGTTACTTCATTAATGAGGCACCACAGGCAGTGCGTTTTCAGACGATTATATTACAGCACAGCTTTGTGATGATCTCCGAGATGGCCAAAAGCAGAGTGATTTTAATCACCTGAGAAATACAAACCTTTCCAGGAAGTGGACTGCCTGGAGCATTGTGATGCTGTTAAAAATTGGAATGTGTACACTTCAATCAGAGAAATAGCCAGACTTGAGCCATTTCTAGCTATTTTGGGCATAGGCATTGGATACAGTCTGTTAGATAGCTCCCAAGTTTCAGTGCATTTTCCGAATGGGCTATTAATACACTTTTCAGGTGCAGACAATGAAAGCATACTTGTAGTAAAACAAGCCAGGGGCCCATGAAATGCTGCATTATTTAATGGATTTTCTTTATGGTACTTTTACAACTTTTTATGATTTCTTTAATGTGTTTTGTGCACTTAGCTCTTAATCTGATTTGAAAGAGAAGAATCTCACTATTACTTTGTACTTCTGCCTAGCTTATAAAAAACACTAAATAGTTTGAGGGCAAAGCAGTGAGACATGTGATGTGTCTTGTCCCATAATACTCCAGGAAAAGTGAGGTTAATCACTTTCCTGGTTTTGACCCATTTATTTGGCATCTCCTGGGAAACTGCAGAATGAAGTGAGACTTCCAGAATGTCCTGTGGGCTTGCCATGGCATTTTATAAATTGCCACATTCACTCTTTCTTTATAGGAGCTGATACACTGAAAATATTAATGAATATCAAGTTTCAGTGGTGTGTTATTGAATACAACTTTCTCTAATTCAGAAGTCATAGTGGAAGAAGAAAGGCAATGGGGTAAAATTAATTCAGAGTGATTTTTGTTAAACTTGATGGGAAATCATATGTCCTGTGTCAATGAGTTTGAACAAAGTACTGCAAAACAGTCCTTTCTGTTGAGAATTTTCTGCATTTGAATTAGGTGTTATTTTCAGTGCCTCCATTTGGTGTCTCTAAAGATACGTAATTTTACAGTATTTCATTTTAGGAGCCAGGCCAAGTTTGCAGCTGTCTCAAAAAAAATCTCAGTTAAAGCCTATGTCAGATTTCCTTTTGCATGTTTGCAGCAGGAGCTTGATCAATATTGAGATTTCTGTTTTTCCACTTTTCCTAATTTGCCATTTTACATGCTGTCATGTAAGCCTTGATTCATTAGAATTTTAGAAATACAGAGGTAGCATTTCTATAATGAGCTCAGTAGTGCTACGAGAGTATCCAACCCATAAAAGAATTTTCCCTTTCTGACTGTGGATCTTACCCCAATAAACAGCCTGCGATGCCCTGCAGTCCCTCCTCATCGGCTCTGCCCTGCTCTGTCCAAGACTCCTGTGGGACACCCCAGAGGCTGAAGCACAGTCATAGTTTTCCTGAAGGGTGTGTTGTATGTGGCACCATATTTATGTTGTTCTGTCGCATCTTCCTAACATCCAGCCCTGATGTGGAAGCCCCAGGTTTGTCATTCTGTTCTCCTTACCTTCTGCTTTTCCTCCTTGAGTGTCTTACTTCCTGTGCCTTGGCCTGGCAGAAGGCTGGTATAAAGACTGAGTGCTGCTGTGATGCTCTGGTGAGGCCCCTGACCTAACGTCCGCGAAAGAGAAGCCTTGGGGTTTTGAGTCAGATTTGTGGCTCAAGGTTAAATGGTGGGGCAGTGTGTGGATCATCCTTGACCTCTGCCTAACTTCTGTTTATCTGAACACATACTCATCACGTCTTAGCCTGCCGATACTGAGTGCCTTGATCTGTAAAGAAGAGCTGTGACTCTCTTAAGCCTTGAAAGAAAGCAATATTACACAGAAAAACTCCACCAGACCTTTTGAACTATGTATGACTGATGGTTGTCCTAGAACGAACAGAGTGAGGTACCCTGCTATTACTCATTTCTCGGGCTGATAATTGACCATTTTTCTGGCACTTTTGCTTCTTATCTGTTGATCTATTTTAAATCTGGCTTGGTTATCAAACAGAAACCAGTAGCTGCCATAGCAGCAGCTGTTTCTGTAATAGCTGCTTGAGAGATTTTATCAGAAGCCTTTAGAAAGTCTAGACTGTACCCAGCCCTTGACAGTTGGCACCTGTTTCATGTTTGTGTGAGCTCTAACAAGGTAGGCAGGCGCTGGATGTTGCTCTGTTAACTTTGTGATCCTGCTCTTATTTTGCTTATCTTGGTTAGCTGCAGATTCAGTTTAATTTCCTATTTACATTGCTTTTTAGGGAAGGCAGAAAGCATCTTACCCATTTAAGGAATTACTCTGCTAGGGGCTATACCAGAGTTTTTCCTCTGTCCGTGCCAGCAGCATGATTGCAGTAGGTGAAATAGTAGTAATAGCGATCAGTATTTAAAAAGAGATTGTATTGGCAGAACCAAAATGTCTCTTAACCCAAATGGAAGACATTAATTTTAAACACTACAACCTAACGCTGAGTTCAGAGTTTGTTCAAGTGAGTCTGGTGGGATTCCTGAACATTGGGAAGCTCAATAGCATGCTTTCCAGATCTGTAAGACACGTTTCTTGATTTGTACCCTTCTTATAGTCATGGATTTTAACAGTTTTTGAAGAATAGGGATTTGCAGTAGTTTCTGTATCATTTAGCTGGAAACCCAAAGGGTTAATTTATAACTATATACCAAATTTAGTTGGTTTGTTCCGTTTAAAGTGTTATTTCATTTTTGAAAACTACTGAAGAGCTTCTCCATGGGAAAGGTGTCCTGAGCACCACAAGATAAATCATATAATCATAGGATGGTTTGGGTTGGAAGGGACCTTAAAGATCATCTAGTTCCAACCCCCCTGCCATGGGCAGGGACACCTCCCACTAGACCAGGCTGCTCAAAGCCCCGTCCAGCCTGGCCTTGAACACTTTCAGGGATGGGGCATGGACAGCTTCCCTGTGCAACCTGTTCCACTGCCTCACCACCCTCATAGTAAAGAATTTCTTCCTGATATCTAACCTAAATCTGCCCTCTTTGCAGTTTAGAACCATTACCCCGTGTCCTATCATTACACTCCCTGATAAAGAGTCCCTCCCCATTTTTCCTGTAGGCCCCTTTAGGTACAGGAAGGCTGCTATAAGGTCTCCCTGGTTTGAAACCTCCATCAGGTTTCATAAATCTGTCTCTCCTGTTTGCATTTACTCTGTATAAATAAGTCCTTTGGATTTCTTTCTGTCCATGTCGTACCATAATGTATTGTCATTGAGCTTGGACCAGATATAAGACCCATCAAAATCAAGGGTGATGTAACTGAACATTGAATTGTGCCCTCTGAGATAAGCAACAAAGCCTGCAGCCCTTCATGAGAATATTTGTAATAGTCTTACTTTCTTTTTTGGGAAAGGTGAATATTCAGTAAACCTACTGTTCTGAGTTTTTAATTCTGTGCTGTATGGCTCTTCCCTGTTTGCATACAGGATTCTTTTCAGATATCATCATGTCCTGCTGATGTTTCTACTTCATCAGTTATTTTAATCTTTTCAAGGATCTTGAAAGCCCAGCTTTCGTGGAAATTGTTCAGTGGGAACCTGTCCTGCAATACCTAATCGCCTCCTTCCACAGCCTTGGTTGTTTATAGACTAACTCCTATTTTAGCCAAAGGTACCGGCAGCAAGGCACTCACTGTGTGCAACTAATGCAGACAAGCACTCGTTTCTCTCAAGTGCTGTAGAAATCTGCTGACCAATCTTGATTTGCACTGGGATGCTACAGGAACAGCACTCGGACAGAATCGCCCCCAGAACCATGATACTTGCACTATTTCTCTGGAAGCTTTGTGGCAATAGTTTGTTGAGAAACAAGACAGCAGCATGGAGATCTTACCTTCTCCGCTACCTCCGCGGCTACTTGGGAGGATCAAAATCAAAGCTGAGCTATTACAGAGCCTTTATTTTAAAGTTTTGTATGCAGAAATATTCTTTTCCCCCTCCTCTTCTTTCATATTGGTGAGACATTATAGTTTCCAGGTGCCTCTTTTTGTGCATTGTCCCTGTGCTGAGTCTCTAACGTCTGGCATTTACTACCGGTGGGCCAATAAAGGGCAAATGGCTCTGCAGACTTTATTTCCTGTCTCCCCTTTGTTGGATTCATACCAACCTTCCTTACCCTCTAGAGAAGAAAGAAACTTGTCATCTGTTGTGACTTTCCATAAAGCTGTTCCTCACTATGCAAGGCCTAATAAGTCCTAAATTAGGCTGGAATCCTACTTCAGTGCTGAGGAAAGTAAGGGCAGCCTGTAGTTTGATTGCTGTGAGATCTCTGAGCTGCAGATTATGATGTAACTTGCTAAGATCTTTCTCCTGGGTCTGCTAGAGTGGGAATTTGCCTTACCCCATTCTGTGTGGCAGTTTTATGTTTTGTGGTCCGTTACTTTGGCTGCTGAGAGGGAAGGCAGAGCTGTGGCTCCTCCTGGTTCATACCATTTTGCTTTCTTCCTTGTCAGTTGGTTGCACTTTTTGGTATCCTGTGTTTTCTTTGAGTCATTGGTATTAAGGAAGGGATGTGGGAAGAGTATTCTCATTGTCTCCTAAGTCCTCTGGGCAGTTGCATCAGCAGTGCGTCTGAGGTGGATGAGGAATGAGAGAGAAAAGAAATTGCAATTAGGAAAAATTTGAAAATGAAATCCACTCAGTATCACATGGAAGAATACATAGAGATGATAAAAAATGTCATAAAATTACAGTTAGTTTTGTCACAATCGCACCAAAATCCTACTGTGAGCGAAACACTTTCTAAAATGTTTGAAGGCTGCAGTAGGGCTTACAATTCTCTGACTGTGGTCATAGCTGCTAGATCACGATGGAAAACTTCTGCGTAATTCCTTTACCAATCTGATTCTGTTTTAACAGAACCTGTTGTCTCCAGGCTATTTGCTTTTTCTGTAGTGTGCTTATTTTGTATGCTGAGGCAGCATCATTTCATTTCCAATTCTCAGACGTCTGGCTGTTATAGCTTTACTGTGACACACAAATACAGATACTGAATTTTTCAGTGGAAACAAACGTACTCTCTAAAAAGTGTCTTGCTAGAGATTTCTCATGTGGTAGGAAATAGGTAGATAGATAAAAATATTGAAAAAATAAGATTATGGTGCACAATACTGCTCTTCTTAAACTAAACCCTTTTTAAAAATCTTGTTCCACTTCACCCATGTATCCTTCACTATCATACATGAATTACTCTTCAGTGGTGTGGGATGAATTAACTGTTTAAATATGAAGTTGCTATTTATTCCTGTGAAATGCATAGTCATTGTAATAGAAGAAAACTAACAGAGCATTTAAATTTACATTTCAATTAATATTTTCACAAATTAAATTATTTTTGAATCAGGTTTTGGTTTGTTGTTCTTGAAATATAGTTGGAGGGTCTTTTATAGAAACCTCTGTATTGTTGTTTGAGTAGTTACTCATTTCTTTATTATTTTTAAAGAATTTTTAATTTCTGCAAGAAGTTTATCAGTAGAAGTTATTTCTATTCCCCATGTTATTTTTAGAAGATCAGTATTTGATGCATGAAATGGAATCCTGGTGTCTGCCCCCAATTAACAGCGAACAGGCTGAACTCTGAGGCATTAAAAAGTCGTTATCCTTAGCTGTTGCATTTCAGCTGTACTTCAGGTCTGGAATTCAATAAAGAAATCTAATTTCATTAGCCAGTGATGTCATCCCTCCTGTCATAGGAGCCTATTTGAAGACTGTGGCAAATTTCATGTAGAAATGACAAGTAGTCAGTCAATAATAATAATCACAAGTAGCCTGTAAGCAAAGAAACAAGCTTAACTTGTTAAGCTCCTGCTGTGGTGCTGAACTGGACTTCTATAAAACCAGTAAGTATAGCAAATGGGGTTTGAAATCTGTCTGTGTTTATACTGTCATTACAAGTCTGAGCATTTTGCATACTGCAGTCTTCTGCTTCTGTTTTTCTTTCCAGCTATGTTGAGTGTTCCAGAAGGAGTTTCTCCACAGAGCTCTTGTTTCAGTAGAGTTGACTCTGGAAAGTTTTGTTAAGGAACTGGCGATTTAGAGCGGTTAAAAGCATGCTGGAGCCAGAGCTGTCAAACCTGTGATGCTGATACACTTGACGGAAGGATTCTGCATCAAGGCAGGCAGAGGTGTGCCTTCTTACTGAAGAAGAGGGCGGGTAGGCAGCCTCCCGGTGCAGTGCAGGGGCGATGCAGGTGAAGCTCTGGTCTGTTTGCTGGGGCAGCGGAAGAATGGCTGGAAGGAGCCAAGGTTGATGGTGCACCTGAAAGCAGGGAAAACTGAACACTCCACAGTTCCTTGTGGGGTGTTCTGGTTTCTCCTCCTCCTCTCCCTCTGTTAGTGTGTAAATCTCTCCGCAGTGCATGTTCATGCAAGCCATTGTAAATTCAGGGCCAGATGCTGAGGCCCTGGTAGAGCCTTTTTGTGTAACTTTTGGCTGCATTATGTGAAGACAGTCATTGAGCTAATGAAGCAGATGGAGGGAACGAGGAAGGAAAGAGGAAAGACGTTGCTTGTAATGAATATTGGCAGTGTTGGAATACTGCCTATCCAAACATCACAATGTTATTTGTCTTTTTGATTGTTTTACCTGCTTTAAAATAATACATGTGTCTCAGGTGTCTGCTACTTCACGGGGTGAAACATAGCAATTTTGTGAATTGATAAAACAGTTTTCTTCAAATGATTTTAAAGAAGTCTTTCTATGTCATGCTGTCTTTTGAATTATCCTTTATGGCCCTAGGAAACATCGTTAACCAAGAAGATGGCTTTCATTTTGTTTTGTGTGGTTGGTTGGTTGTTTTGGGGGGGGCATAAGCATACGGTTTGGGGTTTGTTCTTTTTTTTGAGAGTTACATGCTTTTATCTGCTAAACAGTCACGTTTCTTTATGTCTTTAAACCATTTCTGTAAATTCTTGCCCAGATCTTTGTTCCTCAGTAAATTTCCCTTTTACAGTGAAGCTGCAGAGGATAAGAAACAAGCCATGTGGTAGTTTCTATAGGAATAGATTAAAAACTGTGGCTTGTCAGCTCTTGTGAGATGCAATGCAAGGGAAGGCACAATTTGCATGTCTTGTGTTCTGGCAATTCTCTGTTATTGTGGTGGTCTCTGGGGGAGTTAGATGGAGTTGTGAGAAGGGCTAATTGGCCTTTGTTTCAAACTCAGGCTGAGTAAACTCATCACTTCATCCCTTCGAATTTCAGATATTCAATACTGGACTACTTCCATACTACTTTCTCAGTAGCGTGAGAGATTATAGTGATAATAGTGCAGGAAGAGATTTTAATTAAGGCACGACTGTTTAAAACAGTTGAGGCACCTGCTGAATCCATACTTCGGTGCCTTATTTAATAGCTAGTTGCCAGTAGTACGAAGACACATTTTGGTGTTTAGAAGTAGATGTGTATGTGCGCACTGCATGCCTGAGCTACTCTGTAATCTATGGGATCAGTCCAGTTTAGGGGATGATTCAGCTCACACTGAACTAGATATCTAGTGTCTGGTTTCACAGGCTTCAGTTCCCTAATAGGATTCCCAATGTAGATGTCTTAATCTTGAACTGAACGACTGTTCCCACCCTATGATTTATAGTTAGCTTGGATTCCTGGACTAGAGCATTATAAGCGGAAAGCTGAGACCTGCAGAGGAGAGTAAGATCTAATGAACAGCCCTGATGTCCATGGAGAGCGGGGGAAGATGGTTTTCCACTATACAGGATGATGAACATGCAGCCTGTTTTAACTGTGCCTTGAAATACCTTGAACCTGTAAGGACTTGGACTATTATAAAACAGCGCTGACACACTAGGACGTGGTATGAGTGTACCACCCTGAATGTAGTTATTTCAGGTCCTCTTTCCTGGAAAAGACTCTTTTCGTTACCATAGGTGTTTCTGTTTCCACATTTGGCGGTATTACTTAGCCAAGGTCTGGTTCATCCTTTGTCAGTTGTTATTTATGTTACATGGAGGCCCTATTAACAGTCCCTTACATGGCTCCTGTTGTAGAAAACTTGCAATTAAAGGTTATAAGGGTCACTGACAGGATGATAAATGTGCAGATACTGTAGCATGGGAATAAAATGATGAGCGAAGAGAGTCCTGCTACATGTATTTGCAACCTCGGTAACGTGGAAGTTGCTGATTATAGTGTGTTTCCACAGATATTTGTAAATCATCAGTGATTTAAAAAGGTGATAAGTTCTTTTTGAACCCTGAAGTGTTTCCTTTTCTACTTAGATATTGAAAATCTCTTGAGAACTTGCAAGTTTTTAATGTATGAAAGAATTACAGATAAGCCACTGCACCACATTCCTGTAAATGTCATCATAGTTGCATATAAAGTTGTACTCATTACAGAACAGCTGCCTCTGTGTTGTAAGGACTTGTTCAGTGGTTTCTCAGTAGACATTTGGTACAGTATTAAACGTGTAAATAAGGATTATTTGCTTTCAGGACAGAGTAATACATTAAGTGCAAGTCCGAGGAGGTGTATTTGAGGATGCAGAACTGCTTTCTTATGATGTGTGGGCATTATTTCTTGAACAGATTGAGTCCTCTGGAAGCCACTAGGGTCATGATTTGTAAGAGTCCTCTTGTGCTCTTGCACTGAACTGTACTCTTTACAGAGCAAGTGATACAAAATCCTGTAAAGGAGAATGCGTGATTTCGTACATCCGGGCCATGTTCTGCCCTGGTGTAGGTGGATGCAATTCCCTGTATGTCAATGTTGTAGCACCTATGGGTATGAGGGAAGATATATGACTGAAAGAATGGAAAATACTGCAGAGGAGGCTAAGACAATAAAAGAAATTAAATTAAGGCTAACTGCATTAGCCTCTTGCTCTCTGTGTCCTAAAAGAGTTTAAGATAAGAGCTAGGGAGGTGGTTTATTAAAGGATGAAAATGGAATGTCAGTGCAATTGAATAAACTGAATGTTGTTGAGAATTTGACTGAGTCTTTGTATCTGGATTCACAAAAGGACGTCAAGGTCATATACTGGGGTTGGCTAGCATTTTTCGGAAAGTAGAAATTATTACATCTATGGTGGCAGAGAGAGGTAAACAGTGGTAATGCAACTATTGTCTTTTACTGTAGGGGTTTGAAGTCTTTTATGTAGGAGTCTAATATTCAACATTGAGTTTTAACACACCTGGGAAGGTGCAAAGGCCACAGGTAATTTCCTGACATACACAAGAAACCTGCAACTTTTAGAGTTAGTAGGAACCGATACATTTGATGGGTGGTCTTTAGTAGATTAGGTTTGCTGTGTTCTTCTTTTTGTCTGGCTGTTCAATCATCAGGATCAAACAGTAACCCCAGATTTACAAAGAGGCTTTCGAAAGAAAGAAGAGTCAGCCAGAGAAGACGTATGAGTGAAGCATAAAAATTTGTAGAAGCAGGGAGAGACCTTGGATTGGGAACAACAGCGGTGAAAAGTTGGTGTGATGCTGCCAGAAGTACCACCAGCAACCCAACCTCTGCTGAGGCTGGGCAGAGCAGCTGCCCTTTTGGACACCAGGAGGTGTCCAAAACACCAGGAGCCAGCATCCAGCTAGTGGGGTGATATCACAGGGTGCTGCAGCGGAGACACCCACCTGGGGTGCCTGTGTGCGAGTCTGGGGTGCCTTTGTCACTGATGTCTGCCTGGGGAGCACCTACATCTCACAGGAGGGGTATGCGAGTAGGGGAGCCCCTGTTGCATCCCTAGAAGTGTTCAATGCCAGGCTGGATGGGGCTTTGAGCAGCCTGGTCTAGTGGGAGGTGTCCCTGCCCATGGCATGGGGTTGGAACTAGATGATCTTTAAGGTCCCTTCCAACCCGAACCATTCTTTGATTGCCAGGAGAGAGGTGAGTGCTGGTGGCCCACGTGGCCTCTGATGGCTAGAGACCATCATATAGAATGTAATGTCAGCATAGGTTACATAAGATAAATTTCCGATGACGTGGATTATTTGGAGAAGATAATCCCATTCTCTTTCCCTGTAAAATTCAGCATTTTTCTGAATTCCAAATTTTGGAATTTAGCATGGTTTTTGCAGTGAAAGGCACTATGTATTCCTGGTTGACTGCCTCAGTCCTGTGTAAGCCAGCAGGCTCTCATCTCTGCCTAGAGCCCCACTGTGTTGTTCAAGCTCCATGTGTGGGCTTTAAACCTCTCAACTGTCTTTGAAGTAGACATTCTTTTTCATCTGTTTTACATGTGTGAAACTGCTATGTAGGCTGATAATGTGTCTTTGCTCTTTGAAAATTCAGTAAATAATGTCAGAGACTTGAGAAGCATTCCACATTGTACTTTTTTAAGCTTTAGAGTATGTGTTGTCTAAGATAGTCTATTGACATCAAATACAAATTTCATCAGAGGCAAAGCTTAGAAAAACAACGTTGTCATTCCATGCTGTAGCTGTGAAATCCTTATTGACGTTGTCCTTATAGCCTCATTGCGTTATTTCTGTTTTGTCTTTGAGTCATCACTTATTTGATAGACCATTCATTCACCTCCATCCTCCTGCTCTTCCATGAAGTGCAGTACCACTGCACTGGAAGGTGGTGCAGACTTCTAATTCCCTGAGGAGTTAAAAACCCCATACTTTCTTCTCTTTTTCTTTCAAGCTGGATTTCTTTCTGCTTTTTTGGTTTTTTTGCATTTTGCTGTATTTTATGCCACAGTTTGTGATGTGGTTGGCGCTTTGCTTTGATGTTTAGCCATCCTTGAAAGTTGTTTACTGCTTTGTGTGCTCCCTAGTCATGAACACTCTCTCTTAAATAACCTGGCATCATGACAAGATATTTAAATCCATGAGGCGGTATTATTATCTGTTTGTTTGTTTCAAGTTTTTTGCTGTATATATAGAGACATACTTATTCCATAGTACAAAGAAAGAAGGTAAAAGTTGTATAAGATCAAAGCATCCACTATTTTTATTTTTCGATGTAATCCCTGGATGATGCACCATGGGTGAGCTGGAAGTTTGATCTTTATTGACTCTGCCACCTAAGAGAAAAAAGAAAATAGGTAAAAACGAAAATAGTAATTGGAAATAGCTCCCGTGGAGCAAAGCTGTCATGAAGCAGATTGATTCAGCAGTGGCAGAGTTGCTTTATTGATTGTGAGTCCTTAGTAAATTAAAAAGAGGACCAAATGCGTTAATCCTGTGTGTGTGTGTGTGACAGTGACGATTTAGAATGTTCTGCAGGATAAAGACACATATAGGAGTGTGGGAATGTTATCTACTTCAGTCAGTAATAGGCTTTTCTGAGATAAGAACAGTTCTTCAAAAACCCTTCTGGGTTAAATGTGCTTTACTGTATACAAAGAATAGAAGAAATACTGTTACTTGGGTTTTTTAAACATTCAGGTGCAGTTACTGTAGATAAAGGAGTGAAACATAGGAATTGCACTAATTTTCTTCAGCTATTCACAGTGAGTCACTTTAATCTGATTCTCTGTCTGAATTGCAATGTCAAATTTGTTGTTAAAAGTGCAAAACTTGAATATATTCTGGCCGAGGATCTCTGCTTCATAAGCAAAAGTCAGTTTTGGATTTGGATTTTTGACTCTTCCAATTACTGCTAATTACTTAACATCATTGCCCATTTGCAAGTAAATTAATCCTTTATTTATATTTCCCTCCCCAAATCATCACTGCTTGTCATAAGAATGAAACTAATTTAGAAGGGGAGCAGCTACAGTGTGAGATGATAATACAGAAGCTTTTCCTCCATGGAACAGTAGGGAGCGGGGACAGAGCTGGAGTCCTATGCTAGTGAGGACTGGACTTGCCAGATGCTACATACAATAGGTAATCTGCTTTTCAGCCTCAAATTCTACACCATCAGAAATTTATTTCACATATTTCTTACTGGCTTAGCATAGCTGAGGTTCAGCCAGGAGGGCATGCTCTCCTCTTTTACTGCCTGATCTTTTCCTACCACTTCTGCCTGAAAATCCGGCTACCAGGGATAGTTTTGTGACCTTTCTGTCTTTTAGAGAGCACTGTGACTCTCTGCTCTTTTGGCTGCACAGTTGTTAACAGGATAGGGTTTGAGGAGCATCTGCTAAGAGACTCTGGGGTACTATGCAGTTGTGGGGAAAAGGAACTGGAGGTAGAGCAGCGGAGAAGGCAGGGAGCTGGAAGAACTGTTTCCCGCTGCTTCATATAGAGTCCCCCAGCCTGGCACGCACAGAAGTGAACAGGAACGAGGTCCTCTTCCAGGGACTGGAGGGAGATGGGAACTGGAAGTGTAGGAGACCCCATAGAGCTGTCGGCCATTGACTCTTGGAGAAAGTGCTGTTCTTGAACATCATCTGCAAGAACAGGACTTTGTAGCTGCAGCGGACACAGAAAGAGGGACAGTGGGGTAACTGAGCCTCCAGGAAGGAATCTGAACAATCTCGTGTGCGGTTTATTCTGTGATACTTATAAAGAACCCGGTCTCTATCTTGTCTCCTCACATCTGTCCCCCAACAGCAGTGAGCCAGAGAGGCAAAAGACAGACTAAGATATCATCTCACCCATTTCATCCAACCACTTCACTCTCTGCTGCTTTTCTTCTTTCTTCGCTTTTCCTTTCCTTATTTGTTGGTCCTGATTAGTCATTCTTTCGTTTCTTTGCATTGCCAGATAGCTCCATCTTTTTACAGGGGCTTGTACCTAGTTATGCTTTATGGGGCAGCCTCTCCGTCAGATCTGTCAAGGCACTGTGTTTTCTCCTTCTTCAACCCATGCTGCTTTGAGGACACCCAGAAGAACTGCTGAGTGCAAGGGATGGAGTGTATTAGCAAGTGGCTGCCATTCATCTGTTTGTGTAGCTATTGAAGTGTTTCATAATCATTAGTCAGAACTTATGGGTAGGCTTTATTCCTGTTTCCCCATATCTCTCTTCCCCTTTTGGCCCCACTGTTCGTCAGCCTCATCATTTCTTGCCTTAAATTTAGCTAGCTCAACAGGAGAAGCCGTGTCATTCTGTGGGTGGTACTACAGCATAAGTAATTTTTTCCTAAAAATGTAAATGCCATTGTAGTTTGCTCCAGTGGGCACAACATTAAATAGTAAATGTTATAAGTGGTAATTTGTAGTGTTTAAGTCTTGCTTATTCAGTCTCTGTGTTGCCGGTTTTTTGCATTGAATGAGTGATCGTTGCACCGCTGTTTTCTTTGTTAAATGCATCTGTATGCAGAAGCATAACCGCTTAATTTGTTTCAATCTGGCATACTGTAGTAAGTCTGCTTTTAAATTGCATACTTAGTAGGTTACAAATCAGGTGGCAGGACTTTGATGGTGCTAATTCTCCAGTGTAGCTGTAACCAATGACTTGAATAGTTTTTGACCACTTTTCTTTTTCGGTAAGTCTTCTGTAGCTTGTTTGGCTTGCTTAAATGACCTGCTCCTTATTTTCCACAGCAAGAGTTTCTCTCATTTGGGAAATGTAAAAGGATAACAATCCTAGCCCCAGCAGAAGCAAAATGTAACACTGCCATCTGGGCTGTGAAATTGCAACAAAGCTGAAAGCGTTACCTCAATGCATTGCCATGGCTAGAAGCCAGGTGGCAAATAATAAAAGGGTGGTCTGGTACTCAGCATGTTAGTCAGGATCTTGGGAGACTGCACGTGCTGCTTGTGCTGCAAACCTCCAAGAATGTGGGCACATTGGAAATTATTTCTCTCACCTAATACTGGTTATTTTAATGTTATGTATTTATTCTGAGTTAATTGTCTCAGCTCAATCTGCTGTGAATGGATAGGCATTTCCAGAGGGCGTATAGGGTCATTCCACATCACTTAACTCTACATTTTAGCCTAGGATGAATCACTCTGTGGAGATACTTGTCTCTCTCTGCATAGACTTCACAAAAAGACAGCAGCTGCCTGCCTTAGCTCAGGTACCTAAGTTTCAGATGTCTGAGCTACAGCAAATGAGCCCTCTCTTCCTCTTATGCAGTTGCCTTTAGTTGAGGGGTAGAATTCCTTTCCTACCTTGCAGGTACACACAGAGATTAAATGGTGTTACCATGTTCTCAAAAAGAAAGCTATTACTGTGAAAAGAAAATTTTCATACAATGGTTTGGGTTGGAAGGGACCTTAAAGATCATCTAGTTCCAACACCCTGCCCTGGGCAGTAACACCTCCCGCTAGACCAGGCTGCTCAAAGCCCCATCCAGCCTGGCCTTGAACACTTCCAGGGATGGGGCATCCACAGCTTCTCTGGGCAACCTGTTCCAGTGTCTCACCACCCTCACAGTAAAGAATTTCTACCAGAGACCTAGAGGCAGAGACCTAGAGGCTTTTGCATCCCTAGGAAATGCGTAGGTGTTTCATGGCAATATTCTTATGAACACATTGAAGAGGCAAACAAAGTGAGGACTTAAGAATGCCTGGCATGTATATGAAGCCCTGTAAGTCATGCTCATTCGTGGTGGCTGGTTTTGTTTCTTTTAGATTGTGATGGATTTCAAACACCCTGATGGCCATACAGTGGCAATTATGCTGCCCCGATGCAGTTTATTGGTGATGGCTGGAGAATCCAGATACCTGTGGACACATGGGTATGTGAAAGAGTCCCTGCATTGCTGATAATAGAAGAATAATGTATATTGTTTGTTTTGCTAGTGACATTCTGTATTTGAAATTGCTCTGAAAGAAATCAAGTTAAGTTTTATAATTAACATACAAATTCACTTCCCTGCTTAGATGATGCTCAGGTTAAATTGAAAAAAATGTGATTTTAGGAAGCTAATTGCCAGTCCCTGAGCTGCGGTTTCCTGCTGCTGTCACAAGTGAAGTTCCGCTCAGAAATCGCTCTCACTTACATCTGTAGTGTGAAAGTCCTCAGTGACTATGAACTGGCAAAGAATTGATTGTAGTGCAATTAGCTTCTTCATTTCCTTTCTCTCTTTCCAGCCCACAGCTTTTCCCATTGGATCATACATGCTTTAAAGGCTTTAGAGAAGGACTGGTTTAAGAGTGGCTTCCCCTGCACAGAGGGCATGAGGGTGACGAAGGGGAGTCTTCCTGAGCTCTTGCCAGCTGCTTTAGGGACACTTTAGCTACTGATAAGGCTGTATTGTTCTGAGCAGGTTTGGGATCTTGGAAAAGAGTTTTCTTGAGATATGTCTTGCAGCTTTGCTTATTGTAGAGTTTAAATACATGCTTTTTAAATCACACACCACTGGGAGACACTTACAGTAGGAGTGCTGAAATTGGCAAAAAGGCTAAAACCCTGGTAAGCTCTGAGAGTGACATTAGCACATTTCAGAATATGTAACCCTCATATGGAACACCCTTGGTAAATGCTTCTTCCTTTGTTTGACTGAAGTCGTCAGTGCTTACAGCAGTCAATTGGAGATCCTAATTGCATTCTGTGTAAATCAAACATCAAATCCTTTTATTGGCAGAAGATTTTCTACCTTTTAATGTTACTGGTTAATTTGTATTATGAAGAATGGCAAATATGAACTCCCCAATGACCTTTATATTGTTCATTTTTATAGAGCACTTATACCACCTGTATATTCCTTCATTAAATTAAATAGTTGTAAAAAGCAGCTGGTACTTCTGATGTGCATCATTATAGAAGCCAGGGCAGTGAAGTCCTTTGTTTTTTGGTATACAAGACTGAACATGGATACCAGCATGATAAGCTTTGTATTCTGTCCTGTCAGATACTGTCAGTCATCTTTTGGAATGATTATCTACAGCTCTTGAGAACGTAGTGCAGTTTCCATGTCGGTGATGTTGCTGGCCTGGGGACCAGGAGGGGCCCCAGAGAGCCAGGGGACAGCCCCTAGCCCTGGGCGTCAGGCAGCTGCATGGGACTGGGCTGAGGCCAGGCTGGGACATCAGCCTGGGGGTCGAGGCCCAGATCAGTGGGGCAGTGGCCATGCACAGACACATCTGGGGTCACATCTGACACTGTAGCTGGGGCAAGGCCCAGCAAGACAGCCTCTATTTAAAAGCAGCTCCCAGGGAAGGAGAGATGGCCCTGTCTGAGGCTTCTGGCTGTCTCCATGACAGCTTTCTCCAAGGTCTCCAGCTCTGCTTTTTACAAGATGATCCCAGGCAGCCAAACTCCCAGGATGGGGAAGGATGCATACAGAGCACTTGCAATACTTGCCAGGAAGCATACGAATTGGGGTAACGTACCTGCCTGCTAAGAACTGAAGTGAGATTATTACTTAACTCACTTGTACCTTCAAGTGACAATTGTCTTTTGAGAACCAGTGACATAAACTACATCTAAAACTAAGATCCCAGATCTTTCTACTCATGTATATAAGTTATTTCTGACCCACTGCTTGCCCACCTTTCCTAAAAATAGTTTTTCTGTATATTTTTAAAAGCAGTAGTGGATCAAAATACTCAACTGGAGTAAGCTTGTCATCGCGCTAGTGAAGCATACTATTGTAATCAACAAGATTAATCATCCAGTGAGCAAGTGTAGTTAATTCACTTGCATACATAACGTCAGGATGTATTCAAGATCATTTGTGATGCCTTTTATCTGCTCCTCAGAAGTCAAATTGGAGAGCGAAAGGTTCAGTTTTGGAGTTATGGTGGAGGAGTTTTCAATGTATATATTTGGATGCCAAGGGAATTAGAGACTTTGTTTTGACCCTGTTAACAGAGTGCACAGGAAAAAGATTATTGTCCTGCTCTTTCTGGAAGAGAAACTTATGGTTAAGAAATAAGTTATGCAGTGTCATTAAGGAGGGCAGAAGATATATGCTCTTTTTGTCTCATAGGTGAGAGTAGAATTATGGCTTTTCTGTTGAGGTTCATTTGTGATGGCTTTCCCGATGGGGTTCATTTTGGTTGGGTAATCTGGCAAAACGCCATTCCTGACACTGCAAAAGTAAGACAACTCAGTGCCAAGCAAGAGGATATGCAGCATTTTATTTTTGACATTGTGAATCCTGGTTTTAGCCCAGCCTTGATCAAGAATTCTTGCTTGTAGTACAGGCAAAAGGAAATGATGTAGGTTGAAACTAGAACCTTGAAAAAGAAGACTTATTTCTGAAAATATTAGCTGCTCTTGCTGTAGGTACAAAAGAAAATCAAACAGAAAATCTGCAAACTTGGGTTTGAAGTTCTCTTCTCCAGGGAGTCTTGGGTATTTGCAACTGATTATTTCATCCTAGCTTCATTATCTGCCATGAACAAGGCAGTTCTTTATTAGATCCCAGCCTTTTCATGGCTGCCTTTGGGACATTTCCATTCTCAAGGCTGTTCCATGTCTCCTTTTTACAACATCTGTGTGGAACATCAGTGTGCTGCTTTCTCATTTCCAGACAGACAGGACCCACATTCTTTTTCCCTGTGACTTGGAAAGGTGGCATACAGCAAAGTATGGGAGTGCTGATCAGGCTGTCTTCTCGGCATTGGGATCATTCTTCTTTGTTAACTACAGGCACTGGTCATAGAATCACAGAAT
>VXBO01001801.1:206443-232859 GCA_013400135.1 Rhinoptilus africanus | reverse complement strand
CCCCTTCCCCCGCCACCTCCCCGGGATGAAGAAACAGGACTCCAGCACTTTCTCGGTGGCGTTAGACTTCCTGCTGCAATCCTCCCCTCCCTCCCCAGTGCCGGGGAAATCTGCTTAGCCTTTACTTTCTCACACATGTTTCAGATGTGCAGGGGTGTGATTGTAAACAATGTCATCGGCCGTGCCAGAGCTGTCTGCTCCTGCCGCGCTCCCTTCCCAGCACCCCAGGGGTTCCCGTAACAGGGCGTAAAGCAAACAAAGCAAAACAGTAATCTGCTGTTCCAATGGCATATTTTTTTTTTGTTTTGTTTTTAGAAAATGTTAATGATAGGTTATGTGATTACCCTAGGTTTGGCTCCACTTACTCTTTATTAAGCACATCTGGTATTTAGTAACAGTGTAAGTAGCAGGAGTTTTTCTGGCGCGCAAATGAGATTATCCCATGTTGCCATGCAGTATGGAAACTCCTCAGGGAAGCCAGTGAACTGCGTGGAGATACAAGACTTTCTTGTCGGCCGGGCATCCGGCCAGAATAGCTAAAAAATGTGGATTGGCACAGAGCTGTTGCCACGCAAACACTTCTGGAAATTTCTGTGTTCAGGCCTGCCAAATCCTTTATATGTAACATGACTTTCTGTCTTCCTCAGCAGCCCGTCTGAAGCCCGAGCTCTCCTGTACACTTTAAAAAGGAAAAATTAAAAAAAAACCAAAACAACTAAGGCAATCTTTCAGTCCTGTTTCCAGCGCACCACTGCCAAGTTAACAATTTCACCGAATTAGGGGGAATTTCCTAAAACATTTGTTTGAGCTACATTGAGTGCAACATGTGGGAGACAACTGTGTTTCCTGGAGAAGAAAGGAGAGCTGTCTGCCGCAGTGGAGACTGCCTAACGTCTAGCAGGAGAAAAACAACCAGCCATGACAAGAAAATGTTTTTTAAAACTTGGCATGAGAAAGGGGTTTTATTTATTTTGAATGCCTTTTCCAGTCTGGTCAATGTAGTGTATGAAGAGAGGGATGGTGGAGGGAAGCCGGTGTTTTTGTTAGGGCTCGGAGTCAGGAGGTCTGGGCTCTATTTCTGGCTCCGCCGTAGCCTTCCTGTGGGACTTGGGTGAAGCTCTCAGAGGTGAGTTGTTCCAGTCTCTGAGCTTCTCCGTGCCTTTAATGGGAGTATTGTTTGCTGGTTTCATACGCGTTTGTGTGAACTCAGGCTCTGCATCCAAAATTATTAATACTTTATGTTTCTTAAGGAAAGGACTGGGAAGGATATGAAGCAGAAAAGCAAATGTTCATCTGTTGCTTGACCGTGCTTGGCTCCTGCTGTTGCAAGGCGCTGGCCTTTGGAGCTTTAAATTTGGTTGCTCTGTGTCTAGGGATCTTTGTGGGTGTTCCTGACAAACCCCCGTCGGTTTTGGCTCTCCCACCCCTAACAATGGGACGCATGCATTCATACCACAACTTTGTTAACTTAGTGATGGTGCCCTTGGGAAGGAGTTAGTCCGGGTAGTTTCTAGACTTTTTCGCTGTGAAGAGAGCATTTGGCGTGGAGGCTGGCTGTGAGTGGAGGGGATTCATCACAGCAACTTAAAAGCACATTGTGGGCAATTTCTATATGGCCAGTGACTAGCTCCAGCACTTGGGCTTTGTGCAGCTGTCTTTTCTGTGGATCATCTCACAGCGCGGCAGGGAGCTACCTGGGTAAAGCCCATGAAAGGAGTGCGAAAGCACCCTGCCAGGCACTGGCTGGATGCTGCCTGGTGGCTCAGCTGTCCTCTGCGGTGAACTTCTGATGCAACTTCCAGCCACAGGAAAGAGCATCTCATCCAAAGAGCTGACTCGGCTCCAAGCTGCATACCAGCATAAGCGGAAGAGGGGATCTGGCTCTGCTGCTGCGTGCCTTTGACCACAGCAACCATCCCCACCTCCAAGAGGGGCAAGGGAAGGGGCAACCAACAGCTCTTCATCTGCGCAGCACTGACAATGCTCTTTGGGAAAGCAGGAGGGGATTAGTAGCAGTGACAAAACAGGCATAGCTGTCCAAAGGAAAAAAAGATAAGCTTGGGATTTTCCTGTCTGCTGACCCACCCTTTGATAAGCCCAACTAATAGCCTCCCATGAGTTAACTTGTGCACAATCTGAGCTTCTTTTCAGCCCAGTCTTGTCTCTGTAAACATTGCTCCTATGACTGAGGCTCCTGAGGCTGTAGTGACATCCATAGCTTGTGACATTTTGCTGGGTAGCTAATGGGTAAGGATACAGAAAGTGTGCAGGCCAGTGAGGTGCAAGGGAATGAGAATAACCCACAGTGTACAGAAGGGAAGGACTGCAAGAACGGGGAATAAGAAGGTGTAAGACTCTGGAAGAGAGAACTTACATTTCCTCAGGGGGGCAAAGATTAAAGAAGAGAAAACATTAGATGGAGAGAACTAAGGTGGAGAGAAGAGCAAGGGAGAACTGACCAGCCAGAGCAAAGAAACTGAGGAGGATGGTGGCAAGGAATGAATGGGAATGACCACGGAAAAAAAGACAGAAGTAGGTAAAACCACCATGAAAAGAAAAGGAATGACATAATAAGCAAGAGAAGAAAAGTATTTTTAGAAGCGGGAATGCAAACCAAGGCAGGAGAAAATGACATGGAGAAGACAGAAAAAAGTAGAAGCGGAAGAAGGAAAAATAAGATAGAGACGTGGGAGAAAGCAGGTGAAACAAAGAAACTCACACTGTTCTTAGGTTAATGAAGTTTCTTTTTACTAGCTCAGTATTGTGTTGCAATGTCCCAAGAGGCATTTTGTTTCTGTGGCTCTTTTGACCACTTATGGCTGATTATTCTGGGTTCCATGACTAAGTAATTAGAAGAAAAGGAAGAGAAAACAGCCTAAAAATCACCCGGATGTGTCACAAGGCTTTGTCTGAAAGACTGCTCCCTTCAGATGGAATTGTTTCTAGAAAATAGCTGAGATGCTGACATCCCCAGTGTACATGTGGCTGGCCTTTATGTTGCCTGGGCAAGCTGCTGGGGCTCAAAGATTTCTGCACTCTCCCCACCCACTTTGCTGCAAATGACTCTGTTCTGCTTGGGAGGGATGATGAAGAAGGGAGGATCCCAGCAGAATGCTCTTGCCAGCACATCTCAAAATCCCAAGGCTGGCTCTGATCCTGCAGGATTTGACCAAGATCTGTTGAAAGTGGAGCAACTTGGAGTGCAGGGTGGCTTGGCTCTACACCCCACTCAATGGGAAATCAGAAAAGCAGGAGTGGATAGTAGATTTCTCTTCTGCTCTGGCAGTCCTTTTCTTTCCATGCTTTGCTCATATTAACTTGGTGGCTTTTATTTACTTATTGAATTCAGACATAAACATTTTACACTCAGGAGGCAGATAGACCTGGCAGTTACTGCATCACTAAGAAACGTGAAGTCCCAGAGTAAACATCAAAGGAGAGCCTTTTCTCTGGAATTATATAAACCCTGTTATGCATATGGGAATTAAACAACACCTTACTGTAGAGGGGCAGGGCAGCTTAGTTACCATAAGCAAGGCATGTAACTGCACTGTGTGTCTTAAACCACAGTTCCACTGAACAGAAAATCTGGCATAAAAAGTGCCCTATGCTGGTCCAGGACACCACAGCCATGTGCTGCCAAGCACTGAACAAGCACAAACTTACTATGTTGGTTCAGATGTGTTTGACAAATTCTGGCAGACACCGTACCGAATCAGGTAATGTCTTTCCTCCAGTCAGCATAAAACTGGCATAAATACCGCATCGTGTGCTCTGACTAATTCAACAGAAACATAATTGCGTGCTTAGGCCAGATCTGGATCCAGTATGCACAAGGAGGTGATCCTGCAGTGCCAAAATCTCATATTAATGAAGTTGGAAGCAGAGCCATGTGCATTAGCTGCCTGCTCTGAATTCTTAGGAGTGGCAGCAGTCCATGGCAGGGGGCTTTTTCAGAACAATCATAAAAGGCCATTTTTTTTTTTCTGGGGTGACAAAATTATTTCCTTTGTTTCCAATAATCTTAGCATTTGCAAACACTGAATTGGTCCTTTTGTTTGCTGCACTTGTTTATCGCAGATTGTAGTCTCAGCGCAGCTCGTGTTAGGATGACCAGTTCTCCTGCCCTGCATCACTGTCATATTGTCAAACACAGTTATGCTGGTCTGTTTAAAGATGCTGACCAAGCATAATGTTGACTGCATTGCCATGAAAGTAATTTGCCATACCGGAACTGTCACTTAAAATCAAATATTTAACTCATTTGAGATCGAAGGAAATAATATGGTCAATCAAAACACTCCCCTTGGTTTGTCTTAATGTACATATCCCAGTGATGTGCCAGAACAGCCCTCAGTATTTTCTTGTTAAAGTTTCATGACAAACTGAAGAAAAGCTTGGAATGATTTCTCTACCTCTGGGGAAAATCACAGACTCTCAACATTATGCTTAACCATCCCTGCTAGAGAGGATTTATTCCTGGGGCTCATAAAACATTCTCGAAAGAGTAAAATTTTTGCCTTGTGACTGCAGCATATTGCACCAAAAGTCGGGCACTTTCAAAACAATTTCCTGAGAGGATGTGAAAGGTAGATTGGGATCCAAGGGGACACATTTCTCTCCTTTTCTCTCATACTCCCAAGGCTCCTTCCCACTTCTGTAGGAAATGCAGTGCAGAACACTAATCTTGGTCGACTAAAAGGAATACTTTTCCTCATTTCAAAGAGGAAAGCAAGTCTCAAAAATTGAAGCTAAACCTGGGTAACTGTAATAATGCTTGGCACTTACATGCAGGTTTTCATCTTCTAGCCACTTTACATTAAGTAATGAATCCTCAGGACTCCCCTGTGGAGTAGGTGGCTGAGTATTATTAGCCCCCTTCTGCAAATGGGAAAACTGAGGCGGAGTTGTTAAGTACCTTGCCTAAAGCCACCGAGGGATTCTGTTGTAGAGACAGGATCAGAGGTTAGGAGTTTTTGTGCTTTCAATTCCCATATCTATTGTGTCACTTAAGTACGGAGCCGTAATTGAATATCGTAATGACCCAGAGGTGGAGTGATTCCAGCTACTCAGATCCGAGCACGGCTCCTCTGATGGTCAGAGGCTCAGCAGCACAGTCGGATGGAGCACGAATGCCTAATGGGTAGGATAAAGAAGTGTCGTTCTCTTTGGCTTCCTCAAACAAACTGTTGGGCAATGTTTGCCAGGCCAGGTCTCAGCTCAGCCCTCCAGCAAGCTGTGTCTTCATTTTAAGGCATAAGGCTAAATGCTTGTCTTGATGGGTGTTTTTACAGTAAGAAATACACCTTCAGAGGCAGATGCTGCCATTAAGCCCAAGGTTAGTGATCCTCTACCTTTGTGTGAAGCTTATTGTAACAGAACAGGCCAGTCCCTTTCTAGATAATTCATGCTTGTGCAGGAGTGTGAAAAGAAACCCAGACCCCAGTAGAGCACTGGGTTAAAGCAGATTCTTCACTAGCTTAAGGGAAAGGACTTTTGTATTCCATGGTCCACATGTTACACATCTGGAGAAGCCTGGTTGTCCATCCATCTGAACACACAGGGATGGATGCTGCCCTGCTCTGGCAGACATGCGCTGAAGGAGTGGGCAGCCTGCACAGACAGGGATCACATAACCTGCCTGGGAGCACAGGCCCTGCTTTTCACAGGGCTGATGGGAGGATTCACAGATCTCAGCCTTGCCCCATGACCAGTGTGTGTCTGGGACAGGGAGACACATATCAAAAAAGAGAGTATAACATGAAGATCATCAGGAAAACGATCATCAGCTGCCACACAGTTGCTATCACAAATAAAAGAAAATGCATTCCCATGATTTCAGGAAAGAATTCTCCCATTTCAGCTTTCCCCAGGCAAAGAAATGCTTGTTTTTCTTTGCTAAATGGCTACTTCCATCAATAGTATGTCCTGCATGTTATTGAACCATGTTGTTGTTGCATCAAGGTGCCATCAAGCATTTAAGCATAAGAACTGACTTGTATCTCTCACAAGCTGCCAATGTATATTTATCTGGTGCAGGATGATACATCATAAAGGGAAGGTCCGTAAAACGCTCTTGATTGCTAATGTTTTCTGACCCTTCCATTAATATGGAACCGGCATGCATCCATCCATCCATCCACTGACTCTGGCTCTGCACGTAGCACACATATTATTCCAGTTGGGAAGTGGAGTCTATTTTGCACCTGATGGGGCCCTCGCTTTGGAAAGGAATCAGAGGGTTTGGAACTGGAGACCGATCCACACCCCAGATTTATTTTGTTTATGCATAGGAAAAATGTGGAAATCCCCATCTGCTGCATGAAGTGGCCTGGGTAAGGATGAGTCTTGCACCGAAAACACAGGACCACGTTTGCTCTGAGAATGAAAAGATGACATTTTCTCACTCCTGTGAATTTCATCTAAGGATATCGCCCTGAAAACCACCTAGTTCTACTTATTGGTCACTAGAGATTATGAACATCAGCCTTGCATGAACATTTTAAAACAAAATACTAGGAAGATCTGTTTGGAGTTCTCTGACTAATTGTAGGAGTACAGCAATGAAGTAGGGTGATGAGAGTAAGAGAGATTGTGTGATAGTGCCTGAGTCACACTAACTGGGTTGTCAGAGATTACTGGACCACACCATAGGTGTGAGAGGGGCTGGGAAGGCAATGAACCTTGCAGGGCTCTGACGCTAACTGATATGTATCTTGCATTTTAAAACACAACAACACACACTACACCTAAGCCAGAGTATTAACTCTTCTGGAGTCTTCTCACTGGAGTTTTGTGTCCTCTGGAGAGAAGAGCCCTCCACCCAGCAGTGCTGGGCCCTGAAGAGCCCAGCTGAGCTGCCTGCAGATGCAGAACAGGTCCCCTTTGGCCAGGCCCTTCGTACGTGGCCCCTGGTGTTCACCTCCCATGATCAGTGGAGACCATTTGCTGCAAAGGAGGTTCTCCCCATTGCATTTGATGGTGGTAGGATTTTTGCTAAACACGAATGTTTCCAACTGCGCAAAGTGTTTATAAAGCACACAGCACATGTCTGACTGAGTAGAATATGTTTTTAATATCATGTAGTATAAGCATGTGGAAAAAATAATGGAGACTGTTCTCCATTCAGAATTCAAGCACAACAAACTGTAATTACATCAACATTTTCAGAACAAGTTTTTTCTTAAGCATTTCATTAAATATTAAAGGAAATATAAACACATATGTTAAAAATTGTGCAAACGTCCTATGGATTGCAAAGGAAGGACTTGGATTTTCCTTTTACATTGTAGTTCCATAAGGTCATCACTGAGTGCCAGTGAGGAGGACTGGGCCCACAGTTCCCTCCCAGTTACATGCCTGTGTACTGCAAAGGGAGGGCATGTCTGGAGCACTGACATGTATACGGCGTGCTAAAACAAATCTTCACTTGAGCTATTTGCCTCTTTCTTACTTATTTTGAAAGGGAAGTAAACTCTCTCCTCCGTTACTTTCACGTGAGAAAAACCAGTTGGAGAAAGGAGGCTCTTCAGTCATCAAACGTTTTACCTCTTCACAAATCAGAGGTGGGGGCAATATAATTCTATTAATGCTCTCAACTGGTATGGTTTATGAGGCTGTTGTAATAGGACCATGCATTCACTTTAAGTGTATTCTTTTGGAAAACTAAAGGCAGAGGAGCTGGTGTCGGGCCAGGCGGAGGTGCGTGTCTCAGCGGAAGGGGCCATGGCTTCTGGGGACTGAAGGTGTAGAAATCAAGGAAGAAGTTGTGAGGCCAAACGCTGTCCTATCCCTGCTTCTGTCTCCACACACCTGCTCTGCCCTTTTGGCGACCTCCTGCCCCACTCTTGCCTTCCCTCTTTTGTTCCCCGAGCCCTTCTGCCTGCTGGAGGGACCTGGAAAACCCACCCCACACATCACAGCCACCCATGGCTCCCACAGGCAGCCCTCCCCGCAGCTACTGCTGCACTGGCCAGGACCCAGCTGGCAGGGAATGAAGAGCAGAGGAGGGAGGGGAGGCCAGAAACAGCATCGTGCCACGGCGGATCCTGGAGAAAGGGAGGTAGAAATGCAAGGAAAAGCCTGGCAGACATGTGAGGTTGCAGCTGGGTGCTGGTGAGCATCTCAGGGGAGCTTTAGGCCATGTGGCTGCTTGAGTAGGTACAGGCTAACATGGACAGACACCGATTTCCTCCATTTTTAGTGCCAGTGAAAGGCAGGGGCAGTTATTCAGTCAAAACGGCAATGGTTGCTGTGGGAACGTTGCCTGCCTTGAGCATGGCTTGGGAAAGGATGGGCCTGAGAGCATTGCCTTTTTAATCTCCGCAACTGGATTTTCCCAAAATACCAACCTAACCCTCAGGCTGTTCTGTGAAGCTGACCCCCTCTGGAAATCCTGAATAATGTGGTTAATATTCTTCTCATATCTGCCAGGAGTTGACCCAAGGACCAATATTACTGGAATATCAGCTTCTAGTTTGTTTTTCTAAAATTCCCCTTAAATTTTATCTGATAAAGGGGGACTAGAAGGAAAAAATGCATTGGCCTGCAAAGGTCATCATCACACTAGGTGTTGGATACAGGCTGGAATTCATCTACTTTGTTACCCACAGTTGATCTCAAAATTTTATCTGCTGCAAGAACATAGAAGTTTTCACAGTTATGACACCAATATCCTGTGAAATAAACTGGTGTGGGGTTATTGCTTACGGGAGATAGGGTGATGATCCACCTAATAGCAAACCAGTGGTCTAGACTGGTTTCAGCGTGCAGTTAAGCACGGGAAGGGCTTTCCATGGTAGAAGGTATACAGCTAGGACTATATTCACTGGAGGTTACTCAGGTTTTCAAAGTTCTTCTCTTATGAGCAAGCCAAATTACTACTCAGATAATTACATGGCAATTCAGGATCCCTGCATTCCTCTCCTGTTCATGTCTTGTCTTAAGGTACTGGTGTTGGTGTCCGCTAGGGAATTGACACGCTGGCTGTGGAGCTGATGGGTTTTGGCTGCTAGGGACTCCCTGTGAGTCCTTCACTCTGCCTTCATGCTGTCACTGTCTACCCCGTAGAGGTGCTGTGAGCCTTCTTTAATCCCCACAGAGACCTCTCGTACTCACAGAAGTACAAAATGCCGTCATTATTACATAAAACCCCATTTTATTCCGTGTTATAACTGATAGCCCGTTTTATTTTCCAGTCCCATTTTGCTTGTTTTCTTCTGCTGGTACATCACTTAATAAAGCAATTGGAAGGCTCTTCTTGTACGTGATGAGCAGCCAGCCCTTTCTCAATGTGTGGCCCTCGCCTGGACTTGCCATTATTCGAGGTGTAGATGGGTTTGTGTACAAGCCTGCGCACACGCGCGCACGCTTGCAAAAGCCCACGCTGGGTGAGCTCCAGGCTAGCCATTAGATTTCCCCCGCTATTACTCTACTGTACATATTCCTAGTAGATTAGAGCAGAATTTTTTTTATACGCTCTTCTATAAAAAGTGTGCTATATTGATTGCAGCGGAGTGAGCTGCTGTGGTTGATATCTGAGCGCTAACCCAGATAGGGATTAGCATTACATCAGCCATCAGGCGAGGGAACCTGGCGAGCTGCCAGCCTGTAAAAATGGAAGGCATTTGCGTCACTGTTCCCTTGGTAATGCTTCTTGGAGCCGTGTCAGCTGTCCCCCGAGGTTGTTTCCTTAATATGTCAACAGACATTCCTGAATCTTTAATGCTGAATAGCTCTTTTTCCTCTTCCAAAAACACTTAGGTGACAGAGTAGCCAGTGTCTCCCGCTGCCCTGTGCATTAAAAAATTATATACCTATGTAGATCAGGCTTAATACCTTTTGGGGGAGGGTCACGGTGGTTACAGTCAGATCTGGGTGAAGCAAAAAGCCCATCTGCAGCGTGATTGCCGTTTGCATGCGCCGAGGAAGCAGCAGCCCTGTTCAAAACCACTCCTCCTTTGCCTCCGAAGCATCCCACTGGAGGGAACGAGAGTGTCTGGGTTAGATTAGTCGTTGGAATTTGCTAACATTTCGGATAAACTATCTGACCTTGCTTTAGGAATTCCAGTTACATACAATAACTGCAGGTTAATGCCTGAAAGCTGCAGGACTGTGTGCGCAGTGACCTCTAGCTTCCGGAAACCATTTGTTAGTGCCAGTTGTGAGAAATAGTCGGAGGTTTTATCCAATGACATTTTCACCTTTCTCTTTCTTCGTGCAGCCAGCTGCTATTTTCGACTTGAAGAATTAAAATGCGAGTAAGGTACACTTGACCAGATTTGAGCATGTGCCCTTTCAGCTGAAAGTAAACATCCCCTGTCTAAGAGACCTTTTGTTCTTAGGTGACAATGCTAAGTTTGCTGTGCAGTTGCTGTAGTAATTAATCACAGACTTGTAATTTAATAGTTCGGGAAGAGCAAGCAAAGAAGTCATTCTAAGAAATCACTTTGTGAGTAACTTAATTTTGGTCAAGGAGCATTACTAAGCGTTCGCAATAATTTATCACTGTCGTACGCATTTCACACAATCCACTGACAGAGATCGCCGGAGCAGAAAGCAGCTCTGCTGGTTAAAACTCAGTTGTGCTGAGGGAACGGCAAGCTCTTGTTATTTTGCCGTCTTTATCCAGTATTGAAGGACTTCCAGATTCCTTGCTTGAGGAATTTGACCCCAGTGGTGGAATTTGCCTCCCGCGTAGCACCCCATGCAGAGCCGTTTCCTTAGGCTGCAGAAGGTATCCGTATGCCTGAAACGGGCAGGCAGGGGGAGGGAGGTGCTCGCTGGGGTCCGAGACGAGGCAGGACCCCGAGTCCTTCAGCTTGAGCTTTTGCATACGCCCATGTACGTACATTTGCAGGGGAGACCGACGCTCCTGCCCAAGCCCTGTGCCTGCATGTCCTTATGGTTGCCACCTGGCCGGTCTCCAGCTGGCGCGGCCAGCTTTACCCTTGACAGACAGGCGGCCAGTGACTCAGTTCAGTGGGAGAACATGGGGCACCACTGCAGGGCTGAGGCCAGAGACAGGTAGCCCTAGGGAGGAGTAACCTTGCCCTCTGCTGTCTCGGGGTGCCGGAAGAACTGGCTTTCCCCCTGAACCCCATGACACCTGAGTTCTACAGAGATAACCATTGCGCAGTCACTTTGGTCCACCTTCCCCGGAGCCTGCTGCTCACTGGGGTCAGAGGCAGGTAGTGATGGGTGTTTGTTCTACCCTTGTCCTCGTGCTGCTGCTCTGATGGGAAGGCTGGAAGAAGGAGGTGGAAAAAACGTGACTCACAGGGGTAATCCAAAACTGGGACACGGTCATGTGCTGGAGGCAGGTGGAGAGTACTGACTTCCAAATTGAGGGGTGTTTGGCTGTAGGTTACCAGCCTGGCCAGAGAGAGGAGCAGGGCCCCGACTGAGCAGCTGGGCTTGACACAGATGCCAAAGGCAGGACTGACCTCAGCTGTAGCTGATTTGCCTCTTGGCTGCTGCAGAGGCCATCTCAGGACTTTGGTTGCCTTCTTGGGAGAGATTGCCTCTGTGCTGTAGGTCTCCTTGACGGAGAAGAAGCCTCCGCACAGGGACAGCGGTGTGGGGAGGGCAAGAAGAAGTGAAAATGTTCCTTCTCTGAGACAAAACTTGTAATTCATCCCTCCTAGGATGACCTCCTTCCCTCCATTCACCTGCTGTGCACCCCAGATTTTTCACTGAGTGAGATGAGCCCCAAATCTTCCTTCAAAGCCCCACCTCTTCCCCATCTCTTCCCCATCGTCAGCCCTGTGGCTCCTCTCTGTCTATTGCTATCATTCCCTTCTATATATAACACAAGACTCCTGTCTGCTGCAGAGGGCGTTTTCTGAGGTAAAGTTAAATACATGGCAAAAACCTTCAGAAACAGAGCCTTGGAAACACAATTGCTCTATCCTGACTGCTCGTGTCATTATTCAAATAGATAGTCGAATGAAGGTCAGCCCTTGAATAGGTTTGAATTTTTATGTTGCAGTGAATGAACTGTCTCCTAGTCCCAGAAAGCTGCAAGTTGAGGTCTTTTGTACCGCTGAGAGCAGGGCTTTGAAAATCCCAGTGATATCTGAGTCCCTGAAACTTCTGTCGCACAAGAGTACTGCTTACAGTCACCCAGTAGCTGCAGCTGTAGGAGGTGGGTGCCAGCTTGCCCTTGAGCTCTGCACATCCTATCAGCTTTCCAAGCATGCTTCCTCCCCGTCTCTGGGCGCAGTTCAACTCTCCCTGCCCATGTGCCCAGAGAAGGCAGCGGGAAACTCACCACTGACCTCGGTGGATGTAGGAGTACCCTCACAACACTGACAGCAATCTACAAAGCCCCATATAAGTTGCACTTTTAATGTCATCTTTCCATGCGTGATGCCAGGATGAAAGGCTTTAGGGGCTGTGCTGACCAGCTTTTAAATCTGACTGAAGCAAGCGATCCTCAGAGGTTGGCAGAGATTTGTCACATCATGTTCTTTCACCTGATCTAAGCATGCCAACTTAACTGGAGTAGTTTTGATCCAGGAAACAGCTCACTGAAACTGGTCGCTGGAGGACTAGGCAATATCCCTACCTCTATTTGTGCTGCAGCAATGCTCCATTAAATTAGCCCTGGATGCAAGTCTGGCAAGCCTAATTTACATCCATACCAATTTGCTACGCTGTCTGCAGGTACTCCCCTGGGGACTGGATTCCACGGTGACTTACGGTTAGTCATCGTTTCCCCATGACTTTGTGCTTTTTAAGCCAAACACTCAGTATTCTGGGCAGGTGTCATATGGTGCAACTTCCTGCTGCTGTAAGCAGAGAAAGTCAGCGGCAGCCCAAAGAAATACTGAGTTAGGAAGGTGTGGCTTTCTGATGGTGAGCACAGGTCCTCGGGTTGCAATCTGAAGGACAACATTGCCTTGGCTTCACCCGTCTCCCTCTCTCATGGAAGAGAAAGTGATAGCGCTGGCAGTAACCAGCATATCTAGAGACCCAGCACTGAACATATCGCCTTTTGTTTTCAGAGTATAGTTTGAAATGAGTCATCTACAGCTGAGTCAACTCGTAAGTTGCAGGGAGAGGGTGACGGGCACTATGGTAGCATAGGAGAGCTACGCCAGGACCATGGAGAAGGATATCGCGCATCCTTTTGTGATGCCAGAGGATTTAGAAACTCAGGCCTGTTCTGGGGGATGGCTGTTCGGCCAAATGTTCCCATTAAATATGGGAGCCAACTGTGTTAGGATGACCATGAGCCAGCGATGTGCCCTTGTGGCCAAGAAGGCCAATGGCATCCTGGGGTGCATCAAGAAGAGTGTGGCCGAGGGAGAGCAGGTTGAGGANATTCTGTGATTCTGTGAACTGTCTTGTCTGTGCAAAGCCGAAGTTCTGTGTCCAGCTGTTTCTCCTAATGCAGGTAAGAAGCCTGGTCCACCTCAGCCAGTTAGCTCTGCTCAGAGTGAAGTGCAGGGGAAACTCCATGAATATCAGGGAACTTGGGTTAAAACAGTGCATACAGAGAATTATTTGAGGTTCCAGATGTTTTCAATTGTCTTTGTAAAAATTAAACAATATTTTAATACTTCACCAACATTATAAAAATCTTTTTTGTTTGTTTTTAACCCAAGCTCATGTTTGTCCTGGACGTTTTATAGGTCTGTGCTAATGGATATCAACAGTGCTATGACTCTGTCTGTCAGTTGCAGAAACCCGGCTTGTCCTCCTATGCCCTGACTTAGGAAATCTCTTGCTGGAGACTTGGGCCAGGAAAAGGAATGTTCCCTTGCGTAGCTGCAGAATGTGGGTATAGTGAATGCTTGGAAGACCAAAGGGTAGATAGCCACGCCGAATGGAAACACTAGTTATTTCTGGCTAGTATGTGCCTCATGTGAGAAGCGTACGCTGTATTTTTGGACATCTCTGACGGCAAGTGAGTGCTCTTGGGGGCATGGATGGGAACAGGAGGCAGGGAGATTTCTGAACCTTAAAGACATCCACAAAGGATGTCTATGAAAGTGCTCTGACAGGTCAAGGAGACAGCATTGTGCGTAATGAATATATCCCAAGCAAGGCAATGTTTCTAAGTGATTTCACTGGAAAACCACAGCATGTGCCGGGTGTCACATTCATGAGATGAGCTGGTCCTCAACAAAACCTTTCAACCAGCTTCCCTGCAATAAATATAAGCAGCACATGGCTGATGATACGAACAAAAGCAGGTAAATAAGAATACCATACAAATGCACGGTGGATGTAACTGAACCAGGGGTAGACTTCAGTGAATTCACAAACTGCTGATGGCTACGGACTGAAATGGGTACCTGCTGTAGGGAGACAAGCTATTGATCGCTGGGTAACATGGTCCTTGTGTAGGTGGAAGGCTGTAGTGGAGCGCCGTGCCAACAGGCGATCTGCCACTGCCATGTCCCTGTGCTCCGTGCACATCAGGTCTCTGGCGTTGGGAATGCACTAGGAATCACCCTTACCAATGCCTGCCTTCACAGAGCCCTGTGGGATGAATGCAGGAGTTCTCTGAATGGATACTTCCTTTCCCTATTTTCTTGGGGTTTGTGAAAATTTCAAAAACTGCTGACGTTCCCAAGCCCCCACCCTGAACTGAGCATTTTTAATGGAATCCTGTCTTCTATGCATGTTACTCCAATTCTACCCTTCCATTCCGGGATTTCCTTCAATATATAGTAATACATTTCCCAATTATTTCCCCCATTAATTTCTGTAGATTCTTCTCACAAAGACCGGCGCTCAGATCTCTGTGCTGGCTTTGGGTGAGTAGTAGGTTTTGGGGTGGGAGCATGAGTGAACAACTGTCCTTGTTTTAGGCTACAGCACGGGTGAGCGACAGACAGAGGCGGGGAAGTGATTGCCTGTGCAGAGGATGTTACCTGAAGCTGTTTCTCAGGAGGTGCAGGGTAAGAGTCATCTGATCAAATGTAGATGTCCATATCTGAGTATTCATCTTGATTCCCTTTATAGTCAATGGAGAAAAATAAGCACTTCTCGGGTGTGATTCATCTTAGTCGAAAGGAGATGTACAAAGTAAATCAGATGATTCACACCCTAGACATGCCTATTTCCCTTCATTGAATATGAAAGGTGACTGGCTCAGATGTAGATATCTAAAGCAGGGTGAGACAAATCCCACTCAAAGCATCATGACTGAAATGGCAACCCAGGAAAATATGCAGAAATAATGTCCTCACAGATAGGCAGTATGCAGAGAGTAACTCATCCACCTTTTCTACAGCTTTTCTCTACACCTGCCACTATGAGAAGCGTGTGTATTGTGGAAGGCATGCCAAAAGTTTTTTTCTTTGTTGACTTCTTGAGCAGGGAGATTAGGAGATTGCTGTGGGTCTGTAACGTGGAGGGGAGCAGAGAAGGTCTGTGGCTCTAACCAACTCGGGAAGTGTGGTGCAAAGGTGGCAAGCACGGTCAGTGGTTCAAGATTCAATACTGTGGGAAAGCAGCATGTTGAGGCTTGATGTTGCTATGGCGCATGTCTCTTGCATCTCATGGAATGGGACAGGGAATATTAAACACCAGTCAGGCTGAAACAGCCTCCAGTCTTTGCCCAGAATGATGGAGAGGCTGTAGCTTGGAAAAGGAGTTTAAATTTGCCTGATGTTGTATTGTGTTTTGTAGAAGAGCTTCACCCTGCAGCAATTTTGGGCTGAACGCTAATGACGCGCTCCTTCATGCCAACTTCTGTCCATCCATCCTCATGGAGTTCTTAAGCTCCAACCATGCTGAGTCAGTCAGTGCTTGGCCGCCCTGATAAATCCTCCTGTTGACAGTGGTAAGCTATTGCAGTGAGCACAACAGGAATAACGAGGCCTGAAGTCAAATTAGTGTGGAGGCAGGCTTTAGAGACACAAACAGCCTCCTCTTCTTGTTTTTGCCCAGTAATGTCCAATGGATATGTGCATTTTGGAGAGTCTTCTCCAAGTGGGAATTTCCATCTGGCCACAGCATTTTCAAGAGTGCAGTCAAGCCAGGGCCCTGCTGGTGTTGGATGGGGAAACGTGATGGCTCATCAGTTTCCTCCGTTGGACAGGTGCCACCATGGCTGCTCACCAGACACTGGATGGAGGGCAACATCCCCTCAAGGTGATCCCGAAGCAGGAAAGGGCATGCAGAAAGCAGGCACTACCAGACCAGATGTGCAGTGACACAGTTTGTGATAGAAGTGGGACATCAATGTTGTAAACACGTGAACTTTAAAGGGACAATCATCTCTGCGACACAGTTGCTCTTGTTCCAAGGGCAGGGGGGTGTTTCCTGCAGTTAAAAACTTGGTGCATGGAAGCAAGACACTCTGAGATGCATTTTTATAAGTCTTTGTAATATTACACTTCCAAGACTGCCAAGCATCAGTGGCAGGTCCCTCATTTGCTTCCAAATATGCTGACTGTCAGAGCACGATGCCAGGTTCTGTGTTGGCTCAGGCTGGAAAGGATGATTTTGGAGGTCTTGTACAATTTAACTCTACAGTGAGATGAGTTAACTGTCTGCAGGCTTTTGATGGTGTATTTCATCGCTGACTATATGAGGCCAGGGACGTTGTGATGGGACCTTTATAAAAATCTAAAAATAAAAAGTTTGCATTTCACTTTGTGGACTGACGCTTAGCAGCTGAGGACCATACTGCAGAGCTGTAAGGTGAGAGGCTGCGGGGCTCCAGAGGTTAACAGGGTGTTGGGGCAGGAGGCCAGCAGCCTGGTTACACAAAGGATCAGAGCAGCGGCTCTTGCCTCAGCACCAAGTCCCCAAGAGGCCGAGAGCTGGAATACTGGAAAAACTGGACAATTCCCTTCTCTTTCCCAATCAATCCTGTGTAGCAATCAAAGTGAAAGATTGGCGTGTGACTCAACTGCTGGCCTAAGCTCATGCACCAATGTCCTGGGAAAGGGCCTCCAGTGGTGTTGCAAGACCTGTACCTCTTCCCCAGAGAGCCAACATCCCTGTTGATTCATACTGCCTACAGGACATGGAAGAAAAAGCCAAAATTTTGGTGCACATCTTCCATCTTGTGTGTGCCAGTCGTGATAAAAGATTATTGCGCTCCTTCTGTTCAACTTGGACAATTCTTCAGGAAAATGGCCCCACAACCTTTTAGAGTTTAGATGCTGCAGATCTCCATAAAGAACTTCTGCTGCTTTGTTGAGCAGGTTCACTTTTAGTTTCGATGAGGTATGCCAGATTAGTCTTAGAGTAATATCACAGTTGGAATTACACAACCGGTGAAGTGCACGAGATGATTGACATCATGTGGTATGAGGGAACCCTCAAAGGTTTCCATTAGTCCAGATCAGGAAGTTCCTCCTCACCCCCTCTCTCAGAACAAAATAAGAAAAGAACTCCCACATGCAACCTGAAGTAAAAAGAGCTAATCAGGTTTACGCAGTTGAGTTCAATCCTTGTAAAAAAAAACCCAAAACCCAAAAAGATCCCAAACAAAAAATGAACACAAATAACATAGATATATTCTGATCAGCATATTTTTAATATGGTTGGTTTGGTTTTCACAAAAAGAACATTTAAAAAAAAGAAGAGAGTACAATTGAGGTAATCGGGGGTGTAGATCAATGCCAGGGGATTTCAACACTTTAAACACATGCTTTTTAACCTTTCCCTCTGTCTCCAGTGTTTTCTTGGACCTTTTTTTCAGAGCAGAACTGTTGCGCTTCCTGCTGCATTCCCTCCAGTATGGGCATATGGATCCGAGAGCAATCATCTGGCAGTGAAAGTAATGCAGGTACATTAAATCACTCCTGAAGCCTGGGAGGAGTGTGTGGGGGAGAGTATTTCATTACACAAAATCCACGCTGGTGGAATGTGGCTTTTTTTCCCCAGAAATGATTACTTCATGTGATCAAGGCTTGTGCAAATGGGAGTTGACTGTATATTTACTCAACAAAATGACACTGAGATTACATTTTGGAACATCTTTCTAACCCCTTGAGTAATGTTGACTTGTTCCCATTCCCTACCCTTTGGCTATTATCTGCTGTTTAGTGTCTCTTGTTTAATTTAACTGGCTAATGGGCCATCTTTTAGTGTTACCTGACTCAGTAAGGGTGGTTAAAAGCCTGCAGAATATGTCAATACAAGCAGGACAGAAATGAGTGGCCAGCAGGATTGAACAGGATGGACTGGTTTCAGAGACAATCAAGTTCATCAGATAGCAAACTGCCCAGCTGCCTTCTAGCTCTCCTGTAAGGGGTGTTTTATTTGTTTACTTTGATTAATTTTTAAGCTGCACCCATAAAATCCCATTGCTTTGGTCAGAAGGCGTTTGGTTAAAACTGCTGCTGGATCAGATACACGTTATTCATATGAATTTGGGTGCATGATGAAGTATTTTCAGAAATACGGACTGATTGGAGAGGCCTCCATTTTTGAATGTTGTGCTTGAGACACTTGAAAGATATTTCAGAAACTTGTCCCAAAACTGGTTCCCACAGTAGTCGGTAAGAGGAGCAGTCACTTTGTTCTTTGTGATTTCATTGCAATCTGGCAAAACTGGGTACTTAGGCTCACTGTCTTCCTGACTTCTTCCATCTGTATTCGGTATATTTGTCCCCTTCTGATGGAAGTCTGAAGGTTTATTCAGTAATGCTTAGAGCACTAAGGAACCCAAACAAAAAAGTAGCACTAAACTGAAATGTGTTGGCTGTCTTTAAATACCACTCTTTTTTTTTTTTTTTTTTTTTTTTTTTTTTTTTTTTTTTTCCATCGAACAGCTCTAGAAAAGCCTCTCTGATTTTCAGCTGGAATTAAAATTCCATATGCACTATATTAAGTGGCTCATTATGTCATTCATTTTACAGCCTTCCTCTGAATTACTTGATTGAAATGAATGGATTTTAATCTCAGGGTGGGTGGGGAGGAAGGAATAAATGCTTAAAGGTTTGTTCTGTTTCAGCACTTCCATTTTGGAACGTAAGTTAGATGTTTAAAACAAATACGGAATGTCTTTCCTGGAATTATAAACTGGACACTTTTGCAGTTTGGTAATCCCTGACAGGATGTGGTAATTGTACGTGTGATTGACGGGTAGTTTAAAGGGGCAATTCTTTGGTTCAGGGAAGCAAAGGAGGGCAGCAGGGCTATCAGAGGAGAGGAAAGTGTGAAGGAAAGTGTTTTAACTTACGATTTATTAGTCTGGCCGTTAAAATGTGCTCAGTCATTCATTAAAGCTTATTCATAAAATTCATTATTCATTAAAGCACTTTGGGGAGTGTGTGTGTGTGGGGAAGAGCTGAACAGCAACAGTCATTATTTACACTAGCAATTTCATCACAGAATTAGATCATGGGGCCAGATTCGCCTCTGCATTTCGGCAGTTCAGTTTCACTGACATCATGGAATAACTACCGATTTAGACTAATCTGTGGCAGAACAGAACCCAGCCCATACTGCTTCTTTAAGAGGATGCCTTGGGCGATTTCTTTGCTGTTTTATTGCTGGCTAGGTTTTGGGATGCTTTACAAAGGGATAAAAAATTAAAGAAGGATGACAAATGGATCTTCTCACTGCGAGATGTTCGACTGAATCATTCCATTGAGATAGTTAGTAGGAGATGGATGTGAAAAGCATTCACATTAATAATTAGTAGCTCATTTCTAAGTTTTCCCCCCTGCTGTCCTGACAATTTTAAAACAAACAATTTAGATTTTCAGTCATCACATAAAAGGTTCAGGGTGACAGCAGGGGACAGGAAGGGATCACACCAAAGCTCTTATTTTGTTAATATGATATACAGCGTATAAGATCACAGTAGTCAGTAATGGTAAAGAACTAGTAAATCATTGAATTCATGCCTTTGCAAGGAGAGGTGTGTTAGGTAATGACCATTATTCTTCATAGCAGCACTGAAATTCTTCTTCCTAACTGTGATTTTTAGCTGAATCTCACTGATGGAGCAGCCCACATGAGGCTGAATGGGTGACTTAACACCTATTAATTGATGCACAGAACTGTCTGCAGGCGCTCTGCCTAGGGGCGAATGTCATGCTTTGGGAATTTCAGGCAGAATTTCTAAGACTCATTTCCATTGGCATTGCTCATCCTAGAAATCCTACATTTCATTTTATGATTTGGGTTCTCACTGGAATGCTGAGATACAAGATATTCCTTTCTATATTAATGTATAGTAGGTCAGGAGACAGCACTAAGGGAAACTACTGCTTTTCAGGCATTCTTCATCTGTACCCTGATCTTGCATCCTAGATGGGATGGGACTGGCTGGAAGAAAAGCCACAACATAGCTGTGACCCACGGGTCTGTGGGTCCTTGACTTCCCCCCTTTCTGGTGTGAGCTGAAGGACTCGACACTGAGATCTGATACCAACCACATGGCATCTGAGGATGTGGGAAGATATTACTCCATGAGTCTAGTAAATTAAGTGGTATTATGGAGGCACAACATGAACTTGAGCTTTTTTTGGGTCTCTTGCTTTGCTTCCTTAAAAATCCTCTTACACTGGGACCTTGGACTCTCCTTGTTGTGCAGGGTGATGATGCAAGTCCCAAGGAAACAGCCATGTGGAAAATCTGCCGCTCATGGTCATGGGGCCAGGTTCTCTGATGACAGAGAGTGGAGTAGTTCCCCCCGAGTCAGTGGACTTATTCTAGCTAACAATCTCACCTATTGAATTTCCAGTTCCTTTTGTGGTAACAACTCAGTGCCTGATTTGATCTGAATTTCTGGGGCAGGGCAAGCCAGGAAGATTTCAGGCTTCTAATTGGCATTAGAATGTCTTTAGAAATTCAGCCTTTGCCATTTTACCTTCTAATCATCTTTCAGGCTTCACAGCTGTCTCTTGCTTTCACTCCTGTACAAAATCCACAGCCTCCATTGCAGCAGTCCTTCCTTGGTTGACTGTTTAGACCCTGCCCTAGCACCACAAAGGAAGAGCTGGACCTTTTGGGATCGGCTGTGTGAGCCCCACAAAAGGAGGTAGCTCTGCTTGAAAGCAGGGGAGCTCCTTACCGCTGAAGCACTCCCAGAGAAGGAGGAAAAGGGGAGAAGATAGGGACCAGCAACCAGCACTGGGTCCCTGGTTCTCTGTGTCAGGTTCATATTCAGCCATTGGATATGGTGTGAAAAGAGATTGTGTGGGCACGTGTCATGGGCAGCTGTGAAGACTGGAAAAAAAGAGACGGCCCTACACTTCTCAAAACACAGAAGTGCAGAGAAGACATCATGGGTTCCTATCCCAAAGCTGCAGAAAATGAAAGAGGAAGTAGCAGCAGTAGCTCCGTTAGCCATTCCTTAGAGTCACATGGGAAATGTAACCCATTGCCAGGGGGCCGGGTAAACAGGAAACCAAAGTAAGCCCATTCACGCTGCTAGCTGTACCGGGCAATGGCTCCCACGTGTTTCGGCAGCATCTGGATGTATACCAGCTGCAGACTGGAAGAGCCCCATGCAAAATCCTAGAAATGTCTGAGAAGCATTTCCAGTCCTCAGAAAAATGACACATAGAGAAGGTATCTGCCCCACAGTTGTGTAATCAAGAAGCTGAAGAAACAATAGATTGGTATACTGCCAAACTGTGCAGAAAATGGCTGACTCATGCGAGTATGCAATCTTAAAACCTGAAGTAATTAGTGGTAAATTCGTAAGTGGGGAAAAAATTGCAACCAGACTGCTGAAAGAGAAGCTGTCCTCACTGCTAGTAAACTACAGCAGTGTCTGAACCTGCTATAAAAGCACCCAGACAAAAGCAGAGCATAGGTGGGGTGGACGCAGTTAGCTCAGGAGGCAGAACTGAGAAGCATAAAATAACACCAAGAGCAAATGCATAAAGATGAAGCAGAGAACATCAGGGAAGACCTTTGGTGCTGTGAGAAAAATGCACACGGGATAGGAAAGTTTGCACAGCGATGACGTTAATACAGTGCAAAAGGGCAAAAATAAAACTCTGAGCTATGTGCCAAGAGACAGCAGCAGCACTTAGTCAGGAGAATGAATGCTGGGGAGACAGTAGGACATTAGTAAATGTGTTAGGTTGCGAAGGCTTCCTTAGATCTACGCCAGGGAGGGAGAGGAATTATAACCATGCAAAGCTGAATTAAGGCAGTGCAATGACCCCATGCCATTAGCCAGAGTAAATGGCAAGTCACATCAGTGCTGCTGGCAACACCAAATCCTCTTCTTTTGGCTGCGCCCAGTGAATTCGTCACCACACAGGGGCTTTAAGTCTGAAGCAAACAATTCATGCAGGCAATGCAAGCAGAGCAAATTTTAAAAAAAATATTAAATGTGCTGAGCTGGCAATATTCACTAGCATCCCCGCAATGAAGCTGTTAGGAGGCATATCGAGAAGTGTTTGAAGGGGAGGATGTCTTCCAGGCATACAATTGCCTTCATCTATTTCCATCTTTACAACTTGTGCCTCCAGGAGTGACTACAGCATAAAAGCAAAAAATAATTGGAGCAGTAAAGGGAACGGAAAAGGAAGACATCTTTAACTAATGTCAGGGGCTACCACAAGTCACGTAAGCTGTGTGGATGCTGAGAAGTCAGACAACCTTCCCCTTTCTGAACATGGAAGTAACTTCAACAAGCACTAAAAGAGTGTTCAAGTGAATGGCTAGAAGTGAGGAAATACCCAAGTTTGCAAGAATAAACATATTCATGGTACATGGGATATTGACAAGAACTGCTGGATAAGGAAAGAAACTACCTCACCACATTCAGGAAAAGAGCAGATGCAAATGGTTGAGAGCACCGCACGGATCAGATGCGAGGTGGGAGAGCATCAGCACTGTCAGCAAGATGTATTAAAAGGACTCTGAGGGATCAGTGTAATGGCTGCTGATGTTCCAGGGATGGAGGCAGAGATCGTGTGGCAGAAGCTGTGATACATCATGATCCCATCTTCATCTGTCAGTTAGAAAGAGTCAGGGAATAGATCTAGAGCTGAATAAAACCATAATAGTGTTGGTTTGTTTGCAGTACCCTGTACGAGACATCTGTTGATCTCCCAAGGGCCGTGACTGACCTCAGCAATCTAGAGCAATACAGCAGCTTCCTACCCTCAAACACACAGACTCCATCCAGTCACAGTTGGGATTTGTAACCTATCTGACAACTTTTCTTCCACGGTTTTCACATATGTGCAAGTCATTGATACATCTCCTGAATAAAGCTGCAATAGGGACAACTGGTATCGTCACAGGATGCAACTATCACATGTGTGAAAGAGCAGACACTTAATTATCCCACCGTTAATGAAGAGGCAGATATATAACATATCGCTAAAAAGATACGTTCCACTTGCTGATCTACAGCTCGATTTTAGTATCTCCAGCAAAACAGAGAGAAACATCCAAACAGAAAAGCTAAATCTTTGAATAATATCTACAAGTGGAAGGTCTTGTCGGTGTAACCACTTGAGCAGAGAGTGGTCATAAACTATTGTCGAGCATTTTAGATTGCTGCTGGCAGCCCCACATCACCTTCAGCACATGCCTCTGAAACATTCACGCTAAGTTTTAGTTATCCAAAATGAAGCAAAAGACTGACATGTTTATAGCTGCCACTGTACGCAGCTCAAAGATACGGCAGCTGAATGTGAATCTGACAGAAACAATGTGAAGACACAGAAAGTCTCAGTCAAGCCAAGTTCACCACTTAAAGGATTTGGAAGAAATCCAAGATGAAATCATGTGGTGACCTCCATTTTTTCTATTGAAAGGGCCAGAAAGCAGGGGGAAATGCCCCCATTTTCAAGAGTACTGGATCTACTGAGGCAAGTTGAATGTTCGGGAAATCACAACACCCAGATTGCAGGGAATGGACACTTTGGGAATTGCCCAGCTCTTCTCTGGAGCCGCAGTCTGTGCAGAGGAAGCCAGTAATACTCTGTCTTGGCCAAATATGACAGAGGCTAGCCAACATCTGATGGTCTGTTGTGGCATGCCTAGGGCAACCATCAAAGAAGAAATGGAAACACACTGTTCTTCCCACCATCCATGGAGAGAACAGGAATGTGCCTCCCTACCCTAAATCTGGCTATCTGGGCTGCTACTCAGACTTCTGGTCAGTGGATGAGTTTAAAGCAATGAAGTACTTTCGTGGGCAGAATGCAGTGGGAACACAGATCTGTTTGCTTGCAATCCATTCTCAAATTTACTCCCTTGGATCGTCACCACAGCATTGCCACCAAATGGCAAAGCCAAATTAGCACTTAAAATGCCTGAAATGTTATTAATGCCAAAGAACACAAAGAAAATACAGAGCATCTCTGTTCTTGAATGGAGAAACAATCTCACAGAAAGCCCGGCTCAATCTGCTTCCATCTCCTGATGCCTTAAGCAGTGGCATCATTAATGTGACTAGCAGCGATGAAAGGATTCACAGACAAACAGAAGAAACATGTGAAAGCCAAAGCCTCCCGTGAGTGATGAAATGAAGACCTCCCAGGACTACCAGCAGGAGAAGGTATTCCTGTCAGACTATTTCCTCTGGACATATCATGTTCTGGGATGCAAACTATTTTCTTGAGCAGAGAAATTCTTGCTCATGTAATATAGCATTTGTAAACACGTATTTCCATGAAGCCTCAAATACATTAACCCGCTGTGCACAGAAGACACAGAGACAGCAGTGAATTATGCACTCTGCAGAGCTGATTGACAGGGCAGAGATCGAAGGAGAAAAAAAAAAGAAGAGCGGTGACTGGGAATAGATGTAGTACCCCAGAGAGCACACTGCTGAACCACTCAAGCAGAATGCAGTCATCTGCGATCACGAGCGAACGATACGCAGGCTCCAACATTAAGCCCACTTCCAGGTGTACACACGAGGCAGTACGGTGCTCTGGCATGAAAGAACAGCCCCTTCAGACACGGAGGAAAATAGCCTTGCTCCCAAAAGAAGTGAACAGAAAAAAGAAAAAAAAAAAATGTCGGACATTCTCTCTAAAATGAGACAGATGTTAAGGATGTACAGCGGTACATTAAAGGCTCACGCAGGTTGTGCTATTCATGTTTAATGCTGCGGTCTCAAATGTGACCAAAGCTAGAAAACTGAAGTGCCCAACTGGGACTTGTCATGGACCTTGATGCTCAGGCAGAGGATAATGTCACCTTAGCAAGCGCTGGATGAGAAGCACAGAGAAAGGGATAAATCCACAGCACTGAAACGTGGAGCTGCAGGTTGCCGTCAGCCATCAGTCGGGGCGGGAGACAGAGAAGGCAGGGAGCGGCGGGAGACAGAGGAGGCAGGGAGCGGCGGGACCTGGGTATATCAGGGAGCGCAGCTGGGGCTGGTGAGGTTCCTCTGCCAAGGGCTACCAAGGGCTGCCAAGGGCAGGGGGAGCAGCGCACCTGGTGGCCTTGGGAGACCTCGGAAGTGCACCTTATAAATACATCTTTTCAGGGAACTGCACTGAGAGCAGGAATAAGCAACCGCTCTTCATCTCCAAAGACTGTTAAAGACGGTGTGCCAATGGCAAGCTTTTCAAGCTTGAGCCGTGGCCATCCACCGGCTACAGCCACCAAGTCTGGAGGAAGTACCACCCAAAATAAGCCCACTTGCAGTGACTCAGCAGGAGATATGTGCCCCGAACAGAAAATGATAGGATGTCCACTAATTTAAAAAAGGCCTAAGCTCCCATCAGTTTTATTTTCAGCCTGCTGTAATAAAATAAGCCTAGTTGTTTGAAAACTATTTGAAGAATGTGTTTTTATGGGCTTTCTCCTAAGGCTAAGGAGTGCTTGTGGCGCTTGTGGGACAGCAGTTTTAGGTGCCAAAACAATGAGTAGGAAGAGGTGTGTCATAAGGGCTCTTCAGACTTACCTCCTGGCATCCAGTGCTTTTGCAGGGCACTGCAAAGAGGGGCTCCCCATTGCCAGCATTTCTGTCCTGGTATTTCTGAAACCCATTCTAATTACTGAAAGCACCACCAAAATCGCAGTAACACTGATACTGTATTTTATATAATAGTTGATCCTTTACAGAGAAAAATCGGGGTGCCTTTGATCTGGATCATCTCTCAGGTGTTTAATGTCTAGCTTGATGTGGCATAAGCCAGACACAGAAGTTAGAGGGAGAATATTTAAAGAATGAACCAGATAAAACAAGATGTCAGCTCCCAATTGTACATTTCTTAGGATTACAGCAGACATATTGCTGGATTCCAGGTCTTCGCTGGCACTCATGACAGGAACCTGCTGCAGACAGGGAGCTCTGCAGGGTCTTGTCACTCATAGAGCAAATACGGTCTGAAAAGTGTAACATCTCTTTCTCCTTGTTACATCTTTGGGTAATGCAGATACGATCTTCAGCTACCAGCTGAACATTAAATCAAAACGCTTGCAAAACAAAAAGGCACACCCTCCCCCCCCCCCACAAAAAAAAAAAAAAAAAAAAAAAAAAAAAACCCCCCAAACAACACCA
>VXBO01001801.1:193754-206304 GCA_013400135.1 Rhinoptilus africanus | reverse complement strand
GAAAGACAAATAAAATACACTCCCTCCCTAAAAACAATCAGGCACAAAATAAAAGCAGCCACCAGCATTTTTATTATTCAAGTAATTTTTTACTGTCATTAATGTCAATTTGCTTTAAAACAAAGCCTCAGCTCCACAGTTAAAAAGAATACATTTGCCATGTTAGTCAAAATCAGTCTTCAAAATCACTTACACGATCTCACCTGAATTTTTGGACACAAAATGCATAGTCGAAACAATTTTGGTCCTATTTTTGTTTTAAACACTTACAGTGCATTATGAATAATAAGACAGTAAGTTCCTTTAATGGCTAATGACCGTAACTGGAAAAAAATGACAAGCGAACTCCTTTAGCACTGTGGTCTCCTTCCACCATCTGCTGGGTTTCCTTCGTTATTGCAGCAGTTAAAAGCCTGAGGTTCTTTTTTAAGAACATTATTACTTATCTTAATCTTCTCCCTTTCCCTCATCTCTCAGGTATATTTTGTCACTTCTGAAGTCCCGAATGAAGAAGTATTGCTAGTCCTTACTGAAATTTATCGTATCTTACCAAATGTATTGCCAGATGTGAGGGCATTTTTTTAAAAGAAAGGAAAGGTTTAATTTGTTTTTGTGAGTATAAAAAATTCATTTTAGGTTATTTCTCTTTCTAAAGTGAAAGAACACTTTACTTAACAAAAGTAGGTTTTTTCCCATCTCTAACTGGCTCCTTCTTAACTCCATATTACTTCACACCGGCATGAACAGGATTTTGGCGTGGACTTGTATCATAAGCCATGACTAACCAAGTATCTCTTGCAACATTTTATAAACAGTGATCCACAAATTAGAAGCTATACAAATGGTTATTTTCTTAAGAGTCCAGGATGAATCTGCCTGAATGCTGTTTAGGCCGGGAAAGTATTTATATAATATAAACATAGAATTAAGAGATGAGAGATGCTGAATTCCCCTTCCACACACAGAGTCAAACGTACACACACCTCAATGCTATTTTTAGACCTGTTTTTTCTTAGCAGAAGCACATTTTAGGATGACTTACAGTCCAAAATATGGAACATTTATGCATTTAGTGTTAAAACCTATGTATCAGCATGGACGTTTAATACCTATGTGGTATGTGAGAGGATCTCATCAGAAAGGTAACGAAGGAACATGCATTTCAGCCTGCTAATGGTGCTCAGTTTAGAAAAAGCTTTTACAGTAGTTAATCTGAGAACTTCTTTGCAGAGCTAACCAAAAGTTGGGAGTTTTCTCTCTGGCTTTTGTTTTCCAAATGTTTTTGTGAGGAAAAATCTACACCATGGTCTGTAAACTCCTCCTTTTTTTAAAGCACAGATGGTCAGAGATCTCTAGAGTGGGCTTACAAATGTAATTCCGATATGAGCATGCATTATAAAACTGGTTTCCCGTGTAAAAGATTGCAAGATCTCCAAAGAAAAAGCTTTGTTCATCATTCAAATATACAGTAATTTCAATGTAAGCCAGAAGGGGTCTAGGCCATGGCCAAATGCTTCTGGAAAATACCATCTCTTCTTCTTGAAGAAAGCAAATTTTTTTTGCAATATAGTTTATGACTTTACAGTGGGAAGTTTCAAGAATTATGCAACACTGAATAAAAAAAGAGAACTAATTAGATGCAGTGATAGGAGGTGGAGGTCGAAGAAAACATCTTAATGACAAGATTCTCAAAGATGGAGAGTTATTTTGGATGCCTCCATTTACTGACAGCTACTAGAGGAGAGCCGTACTTTCAGAAAATGACTCAGCTTCTGAATGCTGGGTTCCATTAAAGTGTTTCTGTTGCCCCAAACCTGATGACTAGTTGTTGTGGTCATCAAGTTGTGTGATTATTGTGGTACATTTTCCTGAGTGTAAAAATGTGGTAATAAATACCTCAGCAGTGTGCTTTGAGGCTTCATATGTTATTATCTATAAAATGCTTTGAATGGACTCTAATGGAAGACCTCATAAATGTGTAAAAAACTGCCATTATAATTTTTTACAAGATTGATATTTAAAGGGGGAAGCAAAAAAGAAATGTTGTGACAATATGATAAATGCCTCTATTTTACTGTTCCTGTATGGACAGCAGGAAGAGAACCCAAGGCAGACCTGCAAGGCCAAGGTAAATTAATTAATTGATAATTGAAAAATATTTTTTAAAAACACTCACGGTCTTTATAATGAAATTGTAAAAGTGAGGTATTTCTAAAAATGAGCTGATCTGGGGGTTTGTCTTTTGATCCCACTATCTTTACACTACAAAAACTGAAGAGATTATAACCTCTTGGAAAACCTTTTGCAGCATGAAACAGGGGCCTTCCTCTTACTTTGAAGATATCCTGCAATCAATTAAGAAGTCCTAAATGATGTCAGAATGAGTCAGGAGTTTTGCAAAATAACTGGCAGGCTTCCACTTAGAGAGAATCACTGGGAATATGAGAAAACAGGGAAGATTAGCCTTCCCTATTAAAGACAACAGCATTAGGAGCTGTTTTGAAAACACTGGAGATTCTTCTTGACTAATGCTTTCAAAGCTGCTGTTCTCAGCTAAACTGATGAGTTGTTCTGTGTCTTTATTTTTAGTATGGGAAATTAAAAATAAACTTGGAAGAAGTTCTTTGAAGTCAAATGCACAAGTCAAAATGTGAAAATTCTATTTTGACACAATCGACTCATGCTTTTTTCCTTGTGAGGTTAGTTATTCCAGCATAACCTAAAGTACTATGGAAGATGAAGGACAATATTTTAAAGCTCTTTTCCCTTGCTTTACGTTGATGTAAAAGACTGTGAGAGATGGAAGGCAGCAGTGGTCTGGGCCTTTCACGTCCTGACTTCCCACTGAAGAAATAACCTTGCTCTCAACCAGTGCCTGACCAATTCCTCCACTGATCTGAAAAGCAAAGATAACTTCTCCGTACGTAGTGGGCTATCTCTATGCTCCTAGAAGGGATGGCAGATTAACAGCTCATCCCTGAAAAGCTACTCACCTATGCTGTATTTTCCGAAGCTGAGGAGCTACAAAGTTCTTCATAGCCTGCATTCTGGAAAGACACTGACTTGCAAACCTTCATGTTTGCAAAGAAAAATACCTAGGAGCTGGAAATAAAGTGAAAGCTTGCTCCCTGCCTCCTTCTTTCCTCTCTCCCTAAAGTGGCATTTTGCTCTGTTCCCGCAGAAGTAAGTGAGAACCATATCGGCCCTTGTGGTTTGCTTTGGTTATATTTGGGGATTATTTTTTTTTAATCCGTCCTCCTGTAGTATTACTCCCAGTAATAACACCGGGGCTTTAAAAAGACTAAAGGCTCCCAGAGTTGCCACTGGTATATTTTCATGCAGAAGCAACAGAGTATTTTCCCCACTAGAGTAGATCCTCTTATCTGGTTCATTATCAGTAGAATCCCCTCTACACTAGAATCCAGAGGCAGCAAAATACTCAGGCATGTGCTTAGAGATAAGATCATGTTTACATGATTTGCTAGATGAAGACCTACAGACAAAAGCTGTCATGGAGAAACTGTGACATATGGACATTCTCTCCAATTGCCATGTTTCTTCCACATCTATATATGCCTTTCAGGTGGAAAGCTGAAGAAGCATGGATTCCGTACAGTTTAACAGCCCTTTTGCTTCCCTGTAGAGCCAATGGTAAAATCTATTCAAGCTTTACCACCCAACTCGGAGCCCTATCGAGGGGGGAGAGGTCAAAAAGACTACAGCTGAATGGAAAGTTCTAAATTTTTTTGAAAAAGGAAAGGAAATGGGGTCAACAAATGGGAAAGCCAACTGTTACTCAGAAATATTTTAATTCCAGTCAGTACAGCAAATGCTTTTCAGCTACATCAAGCAGATAAAAAATGACTGCAGGTTTCAGTAGTGTCCTGTCAAGTAGGTTAGCAAAATAAAGACAGATGGCAAAGGATTATATCTAATTCTTTTTCCTAATTCATCTTTTCCTGACCATTCCACTGCACTCAATCTAACTAGAGATTTACCAGCTTAACTTCGCCTGTATAGTTCACAGTGACTAACTGCACAGTACAAATTTGCAACTTACCATCATTAGGAATGTTTAATTGGACACAACTGCTTTTCATCAGCTGCCTTTAAATGCCGCTTCTGAATGAAGGATGTTTACAGTGAAGAAACAGTAGAACACTAGCTTCATTTTTAAAGCAAACATCCTAAAAAGCCCAGAAATATCAGAGTGCTTCTGGTGAATGTATCTGTCCTGCCCAGCCAAAGAATTTCAGGCTGGAACCACTTACCTAGATGTGGGTAATCTCACAGCACAATACTAACAGTACTGTCCTAAAGATACCTTACTGTTTCTTTCCTGTGCTCTTTTTTCCTGTGCAGATAAAGAAAGGAAGCCATGTAGCACAGCCCTGATAATGCCGAAAGCATGCAGCCCATGACTCAGTGCCTGTTCTGCAGCCACAGCTTCTCACTGCCTGCCTGATTCTGTTCCGCCTCCTTCCCCACTCCATGATTTGAAGCTACTTTTTGAAATAAAAATGTCTCTGTTTTCAAATGGCTGGCTTGACACACCGCTGAGCCTGATCTTCCCACGTGTTGAATATCAATAACAGCTCCTTAGAGAGTCGATGGGGAACTAACAGTATTCAGCACCTTCCTAAGTCTGGTATATAGTATCTTCAGGGAAATGGGGAAGAGTGCATCCAGCATAGGGTCTGTCCTGCCTTTCTGCTTCTCCTAATTGCTTTTACAGCTCCCTCTGTACTAACACCTTTTGAAAATTCCAGATCTGGGCTCTGTTTTAGATAATTCCTTTGGTTTTCTGTGCATTTATCATTCTTCTCTTTGAGTTTCTAAATTTCTTCACTAAAAAAATCCAGGAAATGACCTTTCTTCCTACACCATTCCTTTTACTCCTCTCTTTTTTCTCCACTATCACTTGCTTTCTTTTCACCAGAAAAAAAGTTGGAAGGCACATGTCAGTGACAACAGCACCATCTTCTGTTCTGCAGAGATTACGAAGCCTTCACTCTCATGCTTCCATGAGTCCTTTGGAGATGGGTCTGGTTGAAAAATTCAGAGCTAGAGCTAGATCTGAACTAACTCTCCGTACAATTCGATGTCTGAACAAGCCTGAATGTATGTGGGGATGTATGGGTGTATGAAAGGCTACAAAAACTGCAGCTCTCACAGCACTTATCTCTGTGAGCCACCTTTATGTTTGTCTTTTGTCATCCTCCTCATAGAAGCTCTGTTGCAAAACTTAGGCTACTTTTGCTTTTCCTTCCTGTGGCTTGACACATTGCTAGTTTCCAATTTTATTTATTTGATTTTTTGTTTGTTTGTTTATTTATCACAATTAATATTATTCTTGTTCTCTACCGATAGTACTGCACTGATTGGCACTGGGGGCAATGCGCAGATTATGATACCAAATAGATGACAAGATATGCACCAACAGAGGATCAGCTTATCAGTTCACGCAGAAAGCCATAGACCACAGAAGGTCATAGACCATGTGCTGCCTAAAATTTGTGTTCTTACAAGTTAGGAAACTTGTAAAACTAGCTCATAGAAGAATATTCTTAGAGGAACACTGTAGTTTTTATGAGGACAAAAGGCAAAAAATAAAAATTATGGACTTAAGATTTCAGTCATAACTTTTTTTAAAATCCATGTAAAACTGTACTGAGTTACATATGACTTCCTTCAGATGGCATTTCTTTCTATTAATCTGGGGAAAGTGCGATATGCAGAAAAGCTGTTGGCTTTTTACAGCTTGGGGAACGGGGGGAGGAATTATAATTTACTTAACAGTTTGAGGAACTGTCTGTCTGAAAGGAAAGGGCACTGTGAAAAATAATTGTCTGTGTTTTTCTGGCAGAAGATTACATTAGTGAAAACAAAGTTTATTCAATAGAATGTTCTGCCACAGCAAGACTCTTTAAATTTAACATTGCCTGTAGTAGCTCAAATGGAAGTTAATTTGAGGCATGGGTTGCCTTGTGCTATGATTTGGGAAAGCAGCATTGTGATTTTTGTTGGGATAACTTCAGGTTCACTTACTTGCTGCTTCTCTTGGGATGTTTACAGTGCAATGTTTTGCAGAGTTACCTGTGCCAATATGGAAGTAGTCCGCTTGTCAGAGTACAAAGCTCAGCATGAGTTACAATTTACTGTATTTTTTTCAGGTAGATTGCTCCCTGTACTAATTTCTGTGCTCCCCTAGCTATCCAGGGTCCAGCTTAGTTAAGGTATCTACATTCTACGAGGTTGTAGATACATTCAACAGCAGCCCAACAGGTGCTGGTAAGAAAACACCAGTAGATATAACAAAATAATGTTCTTTTCTCTTCCAGGCTCAGATAATTGGTTATGTGGATTATATAGCTACAGTCTTAACCGATCTACTCTCTGCTCTTCTTGAGTGCAAGCTTTCTGTAGTCTTAACCAACCATTTTATAGTAGTGGCAGACTAAACTTCATTTGAATCTGTTTTAGTGCTGCTTGGATGCTTCTGCATAGTGCAAGTATGTGTATAGGTCACGCTAGTACTTCACTTCCTTTAACCTTGCTTGTGTCTGACTCCAGAAGCTGTCTTCTGAGCGTCTTTAATGCAGGGGGTTTCACCCAGTGATCTGCAGGTGCTGTGGGTTCTGTAGCCTGCTTCTAAGGAGATCTGAAGATATAATTAAGACAAGCAAGCATGTTGCTGGTAGTTCTGTTCATTATTCAGGGACCCATAGCTCCACTAGAATTTTAGGGGAAAATCAGTACACTGAAAAGTTTGAAAAAAACTTTGTATAGTGCAACTGTCCTTTTGTAATTATATGTATTTGCATGTATATTTTTTCTTTGCACATATAATAGGCACCTTAAATTCCTGTGGGGTTTTTTGCCCTCACATTTTTTTACTGTTAGAGGAAGCTGAAGAATTTTTTTACTATTTTTAAAGTGTAATATTTTTGCAATACAGAAGGATATTGTGTAGTTATATATTGATGCTTGATGCTCCTGGGGTGCATCAAGAAGAGTGTGGCCAGCAGGTCGAGGGAGGTCATCCTCTCCCTCTACTCTGCACTGGTGAGGCCACACCTGGAGTACTGCGTCCAGTTCTGGGCTCCCCAGCTCAAGAAGGACAAGGAACTGCTGGAGAGGGTGCAGCATAGGGCTACAAAGATGATTAGGGGACTGGAGCACCTCTCCTATGAAGAAAGACTGGGGGAATTGGGTCTCTTTAGCCTGGAAAAGAGATGTCTGAGGGGGGACCTAATCAACACTTATAAATACTTGAAGGGTGGGTGTCAGCAGGATGGGGCCAGGCTCTTTTCGGTAGTGCCCAGTGACAGGACAAAAGGTAATGGGCACAAACTTGAACACAACAAGTTCCATCTAAACATGAGGAGGAACTTCTTTACCTTGAGGGTGGCAGAGCACTGGAACAGGCTGCCCAGGGAGGTGGTGGAGTCTCCGTCTCTGGAGACATTCAAAACCCGCCTGGACGCGTTCCTGTGCAACCTGCTCTAAGGTGGCCCTGCTCTGGCAGGGGGGTTGGACTAGATGATCTCCAGAGGTCCCTTCCAACCCTATGATTCTGTGGTTCTGTGGTTCTGTGGGGTCTAAAAGAGGAAAACGAGGTGGGAGTTAGCACGAGACAAAGCATAAAGCATGAAGTCTTACTTGAAAGTCTAATACAGGAACAATTAAGACTGGCAGCACGGGTAGGTCAGGGTGGAAGTCAGTGTCTTGGTATTAGATAAGAGGATGGGGAAGGATAGGCTAATGGGTCTGGAAAGGGAAAGGGAAAAGAAGCAGCATGTGTTTGATGTGGCACAGAGGAAGGAGCCAGCAGAGGGACAAAAAGGGAGAGGTGGCAAGGTCACAACAGCAGGCTAAGAAACAGATCTTCACAATGTCAAGATCTAATTAGGGATCTAATGTCAAGATCTAATTGCTTTTGTTAAGCTGGGGAAGGGGATGTGGGCTTGGTACGATGACAGCCCAGACAATATTAAGCATGTGGGTAGACAGGAATGAGCCTGCTTTGGGGAAATTCTGCAGATATCATTTGCAAGATAGAGGGTTTGTTCATATTTCACAATGGAGTTCGGTGATAGAAACGTGGAGCTAGCTACTCAACGGGTATCTTGTGGGCAGTGACAGCTGACACGCTGTAATGACAGTCGACATACTGTTAGTCAGATTGAGATATAAGAATCAGACTGGGATGCAATTGTTGAAACGAACACTGAAATGGAACTGGAGAGGACAAACTCCAGGCTCACTATAAGTGGCAAGTAAGTTCAGAAATTAAAGGGAGGAAGGAGAGAAGGTGATAGCTGCAGGGATAAGATGAATCTAATTTTAAAATTTAAGGCATGCTTGCACTGTGGTGTGAAAGGGACAGAAGAAAGGCTCTTTAGAAGCAATGTAGGGGCCTGTGGGTGTGTGAATGAAACAGGAATGAGAGGATCAGGAGATGACAGCACAGCCTCCTTGTAGAGACGTTGTGACCAGCTTTCCTGGCTGCCTATCAATTATTTCCTCTTCCAGTTTGAACACTTCTGCCTCTATCCCTCTTCAGAAGGGGGTTCAAGGACTTTAGGGCAAACTGACAAAAATTAGGTGACTTTACTCCTTCCCTTTCTCACCTCTTATCCCCTGTCAGAGAGCAGAGGTTTCTCAGTAACTGCCCCTTTCTAGTCCTTCCACTTCCACCCAGCTTGTCCAGCTTCACCTACCCCTAGAAGATACACAAATGTCTGTACTTGGCTATGAACTTTGACCATAGCACCCGGTCCCCTTTCCCCATGTATGCTCCCCACTGCAAGTGCTGCCTTGGGGTGAGATACATGTAAAAGCCATGTGTGCTGCTGGTGTTTTGCACAACAGCACAGAGGAAATGTAGAAGAGGATGTGAATATACCTATCTGGTAAGGTTTATTGTATGGAGCACATCTGTGCTTTTCATTTCATTCTGACGTTTTATTGTAGGATAGGCGTGTGGTGGGAAATTTTCTACATGACTCTGTCAGAAATCTCCCATCTACTTCTCCTGCACACAGTGGGATAGGATAAAAAAGGCTGTGTTATGTACCCAATACCACTAGAGATGTACCACTATACAGACACAGTCCCATGTACTCCAGCAAGAAAAGAAAACGATGCTGCAGGTTCAGCTAAGCCCTCTTCCTTATATACTGTGTGGAATTATCTGTCAATGTGCAGGTGGTAGCATGGGACCGTAAGGGTTTTCATGAGAAGAAGGGTATTTTGTGTCATCCAAACCCACCATCGACACAAAACTTTGTAAAGATACACATTTGCCCTGGGCTCTAACAATTTAATGCAGTGACTCAGCTCAGCAGTGGCTTTATGGCAACAGCATAACACATGCTTCAAAAATTGTAAGTCGGGATTTCCAAGACTTGTAACTAATTGTCTGTAGTTCATACTGTAGTTTTGTCCGTGACCCTTTTCCAATTCACAACCAACCCCTGGAATGATCATCCACGGATTGTTCCTAGTAGAGAATTGCCCGATTGTGTGATCACAAGGGAAAACATTTACATCAGAACAAGTATATATTTGTCTCAAAGAGTATGCAGTTAACTAAGGCATGGATTTTTTAACTAGGGGTGTGAGGAAGGAACCTCAGTCCTCTTGTGTTGCTAAATTGGTGTAGCATTATGGGTCCTGACGAAAAACAATAAACTATTATCGCTAAGTGGCTGAGTTGTAAAATCAGTCACAACTTCATCAGCGAGTTATCGTGTGCTGGAAATCCAGATCATCAGCAAAGGTGCTGTTATAAAGTTCTGGTAAGAATCAACAATAAGACCTGTTTCTCATCTCTGCCCTGCCTCCCGTAGGCTCAGCAGTAGTATTAAATGGCACAGATGCGCTGGTTAAGCGAGAGGAGTGTGTAGTAAGCCCTACACCTGCTAGAGGGAGTTGAGAAGTATTTTGTGGCCTATAGACAGTAGTGGCCTGTGAAGAGGACATATCCAGGCCGGTCATTTATCTCAGGCCTGTCTGCTATTCTGGTGGACTGCTTTTGATGTTTCGGATAATTCCTCTTAGTCTTAGGTTTCTAAAACAGAGTAATCTGATTGAGGGAGAATATCTCAAATGGCAGAAAAAAAGCAAACAGTTGCAGGCTGTCCTCTCTAAAAAAAAAAAAAATAAAAATCAAGCTATTTCAACCTTTGATCTAGCCCATATGCTGAGGCTGGAAGGGACCTGGTTAGGTCGGGGAATAGAGAATATTTTCTAAATAGGATTGCAGAGAGAGATGGGTAGGTGGGACGTGTTCTGTGTGCTGAGGCTGGCGCAGTAAGCCTGGGCTGAGAGGGCTTTGGGATCCTAGAGGTGGGTGCCGCTGGCAGGCTGGGGGCCTGCGAGCAGGGCTGGCTCGGGAAGAAGGCAGGAAAGGGTTGGGATAAGCTTGGAAAGTGGAGAAAACAGAATGGGACATGGTCTTTGGTACGTGTTGGAAGTGTAGAGCTGGAAAGCACAAATTTAAGGTGCTAGCATGAGGATGCTGAAAGAGTGTGACAGAAGGGTGTCAGTACAGCGCCTCTTGCATTTGAAAATTAGAAAATGCTGTTTCTTGCTCCTTTTCTCTCTCTTAACTCCATATCCACCTCTCCGGGCTTTTTGTTGTTGTTGCTTATTTTTCCGCATGATGTTCTGCTCAGAAGCTCCCCAGCCTGATCTCCCACAGGCTTCCGTTCTCACCCACTTCTTTTTGTCTGGCAAGACGATCTGCAGGGAGAAAAGTTCAAATTTACATGCTGATGTTTAACTTGATGAAGTAAGCCTTCAGATTCAGCGTCCCACTGTGATAAAAATAAAGGCAAGGCAGAATTCAGGCAATAACAGGGAAACAGCACAGCACCTAGTATTTTATTCCGTTCTTATGACTACTTGTTGTGCAGACCTTTAACACTTCTCTTAGTTAAGTCTTACAGGTGCCTGGAAGGGAAGAGTAAGGTTGTAATAAAGAAGGGAATACCCTGCTTGGCACTTTTTCAAGCCTGATAAAAGAAAACACCCACAATTCATCAGACTGCATGCTGTAAGTAAGAAATGGAAGAATTAGAAAAAGACATCAGAGCAAATGGAAAAGCAAACAAAATGTACTAGGGCATGAAAGAGCTTTCAACTGTAAGCATCCTATTTACTGACGTACGTTATACTCATTCCTCCTCTGAAAAATGCTTTTCTGCATGTGAAACAAAAGAACTAGGTTTTACTTTACATTTAAATACACGTATCAGTTTGAACTGCTTTCTTGAGTTTTTTCTGGATTCTGTATTTTATATGAACCCATGCAGAGTGGTAGGGCATATGGAAACTGTGTTAGCTAGCAGGTTTAAAACAATTCCTTTCCACCTTCTTTTTCTTGAATACATCGCATATATAGTCACCCTGCAGGTCCACTGCTAGCAAGAGCCTGCAGCCATTTTGCAATTGGTAGACTCTCAAATAAACCAAATTTCTAATAAAGTTGGGAGAAAACGGATAGCCAGAAAAAGGAGGGCCTGTACTCATGTGATCTGGAGAGAGTGATCAAGTGGAAGCTCACACTGAAAACTTTCAAGAAGTCTTTCTTCTTCATTAGACGCCTAAGCGACTACGGTTTAGCCAAGGTAACCCCCATGCCCCTCCGAAACCATGTTGTACCTGTGCTGCTGCGCAGGGAATTTGCTGTCCGTTCTTTCAGAGGAACAGAAAGTGCCAGGTTTTCTACGCCCTTTCCTACAACCATGTCTTCTAGGAGTGCGGTTTGCCATCAGTTTTGATACGCCGATCTCCTTTATCGAGGGAACTGTAATCTTGCACAGTGGATTTACACTCACTGGAAATCAGGTTGCTTTCCTAAGCTAGATGCTTTGGCTGCACTAGCACATTAAAATGCTTGGAATNAACTGTAATCTTGCACAGTGGATTCACGCTCACTGGAAATCGGGTCGCTTTTCTAAGCCAGATGCACATTAAACTGCTTGGGAGCTGTTTTCTGGCCCCAGTGCCGGTGGCCAGGGCCCTTGTACCAAGGCAAAGCACAGATCCAGCGCCCGGGAACCACCCCGGTCCCTTCCTGAGGCGGGCACAGGGCACTCAGGCGGCACTCCGGGATGCTGTGGCGCCCAGAGAGACTGTTTTCAACAACTTATATTGGCACAAATGGCAACAAGCAGCCTGACTGATGACAAAATGGAGTATTTTGTGTGATACTGCTGCTTGATCTTGTTGCGATGTGCGCAAAGCATAAAGGGAGCTTCTAAGAGACACGCTGATGGAAATTCACCCCCTCAAACGTCACCCAAGATGTCTCTGTTAGGCCTTCCTGCGCTCAGCCCTGACAACACACAAGGGGACGGAGCTTTGCTTGGCAGCCGAGAGCACTGGGAACACGGGGACACCCACGCGTGGGTGTGCGGGGCTGTGGGGGGACACGGCACCACGCGGGCCTATAGGGGAACACGGCACCACACGGCCCGGGTGCTTTCCGGCCGCCCTCTCCCCAGCCCCCCCCCACCTTCTCAGCCCGCCCCGCTCCCCA
>VXBO01001801.1:165500-193128 GCA_013400135.1 Rhinoptilus africanus | reverse complement strand
GCCCGGGGGGGGGCGGGCGGGCGGGCGGCTGAAGGAGAAACTCCTTCTTTTTCTGTCAGAATCGAGCCTGTTTTGGTGGTCCGCGGAGAAGAGCGAGAAACTCCAGCAGTTTTGGGAAACTTACATTTTGATAATGGAAACTCTGGAGGGAAACCAGGTAGGAGCACCCTAAAACCTGTGCCCGTCAGAGCCATCTGTGATGCCTCGCTTCTGGCACGGGCGCTGGGGGTGTTTTTGTTGGGGAGAAATATTTCCAACTTTGGTGATTGAGGGTATCTGAGTGGGCATTAACAGTTATGGTTTTATTTCTGATTTTAAATACTTAAAACGCAGGACGTTGGATTTACTCATTTGGAATAAATTCAAAGCTCTCCTCTCTCTGTGAAATAATTCTAGTTAAAGCAGTAGATTGAAGTAAGGAAGAAAAACCTGGGTTGCAGCTTGTTGCGAGCCTGTTTCTTAGGGAAAACCAGGCTATTGCAACTTAATAACCTCTCAGCAGAGGGGGGGGGACTACATCTGTGTCCTGTAGCACTTGGGGCCTTGGGTGGAAATTACCGAGTTTCAGTGTACTTGGCAGGAAGATTCCAGCTGACCTGAGGCTTCTGTAATTGTACAGTATTGTGGTGTTGGCTGTTAGTCGTGAGTGCCTCTTTGTAGTTATTTTACTTGTACATAATTGTTCTGTGACTGGAATGTTTAATTTTAGAGATTTTTGCTGCTTTACACTAGCATGGAAGTATCAGTTTTTCTTCAGTGCTAAACTGTGATTGTTTCATACGGTATGTGCTGGGACCAGTTGCACAGGCACTGCAGTTTTAAGCACAGTTATATTGTCAATTACCATATTAGTGCTTATTGAGAGAAATTTCTAGCCCATGAGTAAGTGCCGGTTCCTAGGTCTGAGATATAAACTGACTGCTTAATGTTACATCTGATTTGTGTTTCAGATCCATGTCATAAAGCCAGTATTGCCAAAGCTGAACAGTTTATTTGAGCATGCTATATCACCTGAAAAAGGTAAGTCATAACTTTTTCTGAAATGTCTCCTAAATGTTAGGCAGTTAAGTAATTATTTATAATGTTTTTCTTTTGCTGTTTTAGTAACAGCTTTTTGTTAAGTTTTGTTTCTCAAAATAGCTGTTTTCTGGGTGGCTACTCCAGTTTTTGTGGGTCTGCTATATGCATAGGTTGCTTGGAAAACTTGCACAGACAGTGCTGCTATCCTCTGAGAAGAAGAAATTCTAGCATATGCTTATTGCTTGCTATGATATTTTTGAATATTTTTTTCTGTCAGCAAACCTAACTAAATGGCCCTTTTTCACTATATTTTGCTTTACTTAAGCTAATGTGAAAATAAAACAAAGCCAGAAATAGCTGAGGTGAGTCATATGAGCCAAGTTACCTGCACAACTCCCTTATTGGAAGTGGGGAGTGGCGAGCACTGAGGCAGCGTGGCGAAGGATGTAATGTTATCTTTTGTAGGGCAAAACAGAACACATCTAATTAGGTAGTGCAAGATGTTAGAAGTTAAAGTTCAGAGATTTGTAAAGTGGGAAGACTGTTAATGTGAAAGTGTTGCAGGTGAATACAATGTTGAGATAAGGAGAGCTGCAGGAAGAAGGATGTGGATTTTGCATTTTTTTAGTCATTTTAATTTATAACTACTGAAATTTAGAAGGTAAGTTTTGAAAGCCTTGTTAATAAATATTATTATGTGTTGGAGATTTAGCAGGGTACTTTTATAAATCTAATAGCTATAATCATATTTTTGAAATATCCTGTGAATTGACTATGATGTCATCCAGAATGTCAGTATGTTATGTGTTAGTACGCTCATGTGTCACTGTCAGTTCTGTGTCAGTTCAGAATAATTTGCTTTTGTAACAGGTTGTTGGTTGTTTCACCCATCATGGCACATGTGCATCTATAAACGAATGTTTGAGAGTGAGAATAAAACGTTGATGAAGGAAGGCATTCTTCATTTTCTGGAGCTTTATGAAACAAAGCATCTTCCAAATTCACGTGTTTTTTCAGAGGTAAGGGTGTTACTGTTACTTGCCAGAACAAACAGATGTTCTAATTTGTAATATATTTTAACACTAATTGCCTCAGTAATGTTGGAATTGATACATTCTGTAATAATATCTTTCTTAGCTGTGCAAATGATGGCAATATTTGTAAGCGGCATCAAATGTATAATTACTTAAAAATGGCCTGGCTAGAGGAAATGCATTCTTGAGTGCAGTCATTCATTCCTATATTTCAAATTAATGCTCTAATTGAAGTTGACTCCCAATTTGTTGAAACCTGTTACCAGAAGTTAAATTCTCAGGGGGATAATTGATGCTTCAGATTTTCAGAGCCCCTGAACCTTTGCAAAATTATTAACTAATATTAATTTATTGAACAGTGTCTTGGCTAAACCTGGTCAGCGGACTTTGAGTCTGTGTGTAGTGACTCCTACTCAGGGATTGATTTTGAAGATCTATTGTTAGATAATCCTGTGAGGAGGTGAATGTCTCAGTAGTACAATCCATGTATTACTGTATCCCATTAAAAAGCACACTTAAAAATATTACATAGGTGGTAAGAAATACTGTAAGCTTAAAGTTCTCAATTTTTTGTTTTATTAGTATCATTTATAGACTGACTCACCAACCAGCCTATGCCTTAGTAAGGAGTGATCTATATTATACTGTTATTTATTCCTCTCTCCTTCATAGAAGGAGCGTTGCCCTTAGAAGTTAACATTTATGATTTATCCAAATGAAGTCAGCCTCTTGATGACTAACTTGAAATCCAGTCAATCTTAAAACTCACGCTAAATCTTTCTCTGTGTGTTGGCCCTTAGTCTTTCTTTTATTTAATGTTTAAATATATTTTCTTCATCCGTTTCCCAAAAAGATTTCTTATTTGCCTACTCCTTTCACAATGCCCTGAGAAATGTACCTAGTGAAAAAATTGCTTTGCTTTTTTATTCTCCTGCTCCCTCTTCTCTTTAGTTTCCTCCTCTTTTTGCTCCTACTAGTTACTACTAGCAAGAGTGTTCTCTAATTTCTGACTCTGTCCTTTTAAAATCTGGTGAAATAAGTCCAGTTAGGCTGTATGTAACAGTGCCTTGGAAGTGTACATTTAGCCGTTGTTATTGTTTCCTTTTATTAGTTTGTTATTGGACCATTAATGGATGCCCTCTCAGAAAGCTCCCTCTATAGCAGGTAAGCCATTGATTTTTATTATTTTTTTTTAAGTAAATACACCGATTATTGGAAATGTATTCTAATAAGACTGGTTTAAGTATGTAGGTAAGGTCTTGGATAAAGGAAAACGTGTTAATAAGCACATGGTGTTGCTAAACTCCCTGAGAGGTACAGAGTTTTTCAGAAGAGGTGGGTGGCTGTGGGTAAGATGAAGCAGGCTTAATTTTATCCTAGTAACAGCAACATAGGGGTGCCTCGAAGTCCTGATTTACTCCTGCTGTATTAATTTGGAAATGAAGTGAGATACGATAAATAACTTAAGAAGATAAAAAAAAATACTTTGCTGTTTTAGGAAGAAGGGGTTGCTCTAATTGTTGCCAATTCATGACTGATAAAGTATTTTTTCAATGGTACCTGATTATCTTTTGAGAAATTAATACTTTTTCACAGGATACTATTTGAGATCGACAGTGGCCTCCCTTGGTGTAAAAAACAGACAGAAGTTTGAGGCATTGCAAGTTACTACACATTCAGTGTACTGATGGCATTTAGTCCTTTGTGTAGTTCCGTGGAGAGTACTGATAATGAAGAATAAAGTGCTGAAAGCATGTCGTGCACTCAGTATTACACCAGATGCAATGGCTTGGGCGATTCCGCTAGCAATCTGAAACTCAGTTCAGAACCGTGTTGGAGGAGCCTTGAGTAGCTGGCCTGGTGACGCAGCTAGAAAAGTTGACACTGCCTATTTACGCGCTTTTTTGGGGAGGAAAAAACATGACTGTTGCTTATGAAACTGGTGATCAGTTTGGATTGTCTGATTCTGGATAAAGTGTAGTCAAAATAGACTGTTTCATCTAAACCTCATGGGACAAGTTTGACTTCCATAGGCTCTTGCAGCAGTTAGGTGTTTCTTACCTCAGTCAGCTGGCTGCAGTATGCTTTCCATGGGTGTACACTGATGGGCAGTCAGAAGTTGAAGCAAGTGCTTAGTGTTTCGGTTTGTTTGGTTAGAGCTCTGTTGGATTGATGCTTCATAATCTTTTATCTTCTGTATTTTCAGTGAAAGTGTTGGGATATGTAGAGGAGTGTGCATATTTGAGTGTACCAGGAACGTACAGAGTTCTTAATGGTTAATGTCAGGCTGTATGAGAGAAAATTGTAAAATCTCATGACTTTCTGATGCTAATCCTTGATAGCAGGATCCTGAGACTTATGATAGGACACAGGTTGTCTCTTAGGGTCTCATGGAGCATTTCTTGCATCTTTACTTAACCTCTGTGCTGATCAGTAGTTTTGTTTATAATGACTTTATAGTCTTGCTCTGTGGCACACTCACGTGAGTAATTTATCTTTGCTGTTCTCCAGATCAGACTGGTGGCATCCCTGCTGCTCACCACAGATCTTGTCTTGTGGCCCTCTGAAACCCACTCCCAGAGGCCTATGTCATGCTGTGGGTGCGAGCACAGGGTTGAACTGACGGTGCTGTTTCTTACTGTGGGCTCAATGTAAGGTGCTTTCAGGCCTGAGTAACTGGACTGTGCTTGAATGCTGGAGTGTGTCACCACCATGACATGTAGGTGGCCAGGAAGAGTCATGTGTTGTGATGGTCCCCATCCTCTTCGTGTTTGCTGGGTGCTGTGGGAATACTGGGATAAGCGGACGCGAGCTGATGCGCTCTATCTCTATGGCCTGTTGGAGCAGTCTCTGCAGTGAATTAACCATTGAACTGCACTTTTTTTTTGTTAGAGGCAATCCTACTTGTAGCTGTTAACATGCGGTTTGCGTATTTGATGTTTTGAAACCCAACAGGACACCAGGTCAGTTGATGGGAGCCTGTCCTCCTTTGGGAATGAGGCTACAGAAGTTTTTGGCTACTTATCTCATGCTTCTTCCAGAGGAAGAAAAAGGTATGTTTCAATTTACCTTTATATTCTTTTAAATAAAGAAACCAAATAAAAACTATGGACCCATTTTCCAAACCTCATGTAAACATTTACTACTATTTTTCTACATTACTTGAGAGGAAACAGAGCTAGTTCTCCTTGTGGCAGCTGAGTTTCCAGAGAAGAGAGAGGAGTCTTCAGAGACTTTGAGGGATGCTGCAGTATTAAGCTACAGAAATGTTTTAGGGACAAACTGAAGCAGACTTACTATTTTATTAAAAAAAGCCAAACTAACTCCTAAGTTCTGAAGGTGAACAGTGTTTGCAGATTCTTTTTTCTTTATTTGTCAGTGTAGATAATAGAATCACAGAATCATANTGGCCACAAGGGCACATTGCTGGCTCATGGTCATCCTGTTGTCCACCAGGACTCCCAGGTCTCTTTCTCCAGAGCTGCTCTCCAGCAGGTCAGCCCCCAACCTTTACTGATGCGGGGGGTTATTCCTCCCCAGGTGCAGCACCCTACACTTGCCCTTACTGAATTTCATACTGTGCTGAGCAAAAGCTTCAGAGCTATTTTTTCTTTCTTTGTTTTGTGGGCTTTATATGTTTTTTAACCTATGTGCCAGATTTTTTTAGTCACAACCTGTGTAGTTAGGCATTCAAAAGAGCTAGTTGTAGTCTGAAGCTGAGTAAGGCTTCTTTTATTGTGAGGTTGGATGGTGTAAGACTTCTGAGATTGTTCCAAATTTTGGTGTTCGTGCAGGCTGAAAAGCAGCAGCAACCTTTGATGGAATAGAATTTAATACCTTTTCTAATTGGTTTAAATAAGGAGAGAGCCAGCTCTGTTCAGTATCCTATATCTACAGGTATATATTCTGGTAGGAAACACCTTTTGTAGATGCCTTATTCTCTGCCCTGTCCCAGGGTACATATTTTTTCACAAAACGGAGAGTCAGTGATTAGCAACCGTGAGACTGGGTGGCCTAGTTCTGCAGATTGTAGCTGTGATGTCTTGTTGAGGCTTGCTTTCGCCATGCCAGCATCCGTTAAACTCGTTGAATTGCCAGGTACTTTGGTCTGCCATCACATGGACTGAGTAGCAGCTTAAAAAAAGGCATTGTCTAGTACTCAAAATAATAGGGTTTAAAACTCTGCTACTGAACACAGTGATCAGTGCAGATCTCTGAAGCCAAAATTTGGTTTATTTCTGGATATGTCCTTACCATATTACTTTACTGACAGACTTTTTTGCAACATTTTTTTTTCATTGAAATAATGAGGAAATTATTCTGTTGTCTTTCATTTAGTTTTCAGAAATGATCATAACAGTCTTCTGCTGGGGTTGGTGTCATTTAAATGCCTTGGAGAACAATAAATCACTCTCTGTTGTTTGTTTTATTTACTTTTTTTTAAGGTAGTTTCCTGTTAAAATTTATCCAGAAGATGACGAGTAGGCATTGGTGTGCTGTTCCCATTTTGTTTCTTTCTATGGCTCTGGCGTATATCCCTGCATGTAAAATACTGGGCCCTGAAGGACTTCATGCTTTAAGGTAAAATGCACATTGCATTGTGTTCTCGCAGACTTCTTGCAAAGAAACGTGCTGAACGTCTGGAGAGCCAGGATTTAATTCACGTTTGTTGCTTCTGGGAGGATGTGATGGCTGTGCATGGGAACGGAAGGTTCTGTCTCCTTTATGTCCAATTCACAGAGGAAAGCAATTCAAGAACCAATGTATTTATATCTGTGTGACTTAAAAAATGAGTGTTTTGCCTTTCAGTCCTTTGTCATCACTTCTTTTTTGGCATCGTTTTTCCCATGTCTTCCATACTTCCTAACTGATATTTATCAAACTTCCTCCTTTTCTTTTTATTACATTAAAACCTGGTTTAATGGCAGTTGAAGATACACCAGGCGACAACCCACAAAATTGAAAACTGAGAGACTTGTAAATAAAAGGCTAGGTAAAAGTTATTGGCATGCATATTGTCCTTGATTGCACTGATGTTTAAGTGGCTCTAGGAAGTGAAAGCAAACACTAAAAATCAGTAATTATTCCAGTTTAATATAATTTGTGCTTTGAAATAAAATCTTATTAGTGGTGGAAGGAATGTTGGATAAAAGTAGTTTGCCAAAAAACAGTCAGTCACACCTCTCCTGATACAAGATCATTGAGGGTTTCTTTCAGTGTTGTGCTAGAGTGAGAATTTAATGGCAAACATGTTTTATTTCTGTATTTATTACAGATAGAAATGCAAATATTAAATGATCAGTTTGAACTGATGTGATCATGGGGATTGTTCTTTAGTTTTGGTTTTGTTGCGCCACTGCCCCCTCCCCCTTTTTATCTTGTCAAGTATATACTTACTCAGGTTTTAACATCAGTTTTTGAAAATACATATAGTGATAGTCTTGGTTCCGGATGGTATGCTGTCTGATCAGGCAGTGATTGTGTTATACTTAGTAGAATGTGTTTGTTAAATACAATCTAATATTTTGAAGAAAGTTAATCGTTAGCAAATACATAGAAGTGTTTAAACTTCCTAAGTGTGTGTTTTCTACAGTGCATATTCTTCCTCTTTCCAGAGATGTCCTCCAGTGTACTATGATTACACATCAGATTTTGTTGCGTGGAGCTGCTCAGTGCTACCTTCTTCAAACAGCTATGCATTTGACAGATGTGGTGAGTTTATTTTGGTTTTTTTTTTTTTTCTTCTTCCTGGTGTAATAGAAATAGACTAACACTTTTACAGGGCAAACAGGAGTCAAAAAACTGCTAAATACAACATAGAACAAATGATTTTGCTGGATTTACAATTTTTTTAGTGACTACTTAACGAAAAATTTTGCTATGTAAGTTTGAGTATGCTTGTTAACTTTGGTTTTCATGAGATGTATTTTTTTCATTACTTTATTAGTTGATGTTTTCTTGTAGAGTTTTCATGCAGTACTTATGGAATAGTATCCTATTACAATATCCATTGGATAAACTCAGATTTTAACATGTAGAAACTAAATGAACTTTTCTGAAATACCTAAGAGAATAAAAGTGTTCACAATACCAGAATGCTAAAACTACCATTAATGTTGAAATAGCAAGTCCTTAATTATTCAGTAGTCAAAGTATTCATGTTTTGGTTGTCTTATAAGATGCTTGCTTTCTGTGTCTTCCATGTTGTGTGTTATGGCTATAAACCTGTCTGAGCAAAATTTCCTTTTGGAAATACAGATATAGTACTTACTGGTAACTCTTGCTTGTTTATATACATTCATTTAAAAGGTATCATCAGTGAATAGCACTATTCTTCTAGTCATTCATTAACTTCCAGTTAGATTTTAATACTTGGGAAAAGTTAAATTGTGATCCTTTGTAAAGATAAGTTGGTCTAAAAGACACAAAAATGAGTGTCACGGAAAGGAAAAAGTCAATTTATTTTTCTGAAACTTTAGCCAGATGACAGCAAACTTGTTGGGTGGTTTTTTAGATGTTACCTGTTGTATATTATGTTGGCAACTATTGTATCTTCATTAATTTCTTCAGGAGAAAGTGTCCCTCTCAGAAGTTTCAAACTTTCTTCTGTCCCTTAGACCAGAGGAGTCCCTGAGGAGAGATACTATGTTATGGATGGAGGTGAGAACTGGAGCTGATTTTATGATCATCAAACATTTTTTTAATACCTACCTTACTCTCTGGAAGAAGTCTGCTAAGTCTCATGGTAGATACAGTTAATGCCCCTCAGGGTGTGGGTTTGTTGATGTTACAGCTTGTATTTAACAGTACTGTTACATTGGTAATGTCAGTACAGAGCTGGCAGGTATGGTTAAATAGTAACATACTGGTTTTAATTTAGCTTTGCAGCTGGTTTAAAGAGAATGATGGATGCTTCAGAAAGTCTATAGCCTCTGATTTTGAAAATCAAGAGTCATCATCATTATGTCAATACGTACGCAGGCTTGTGGCAGAATACCTTAAGACACCAGCATCTGAAAGTAAGTTAACTGTTCATGAATGTAAAAATATTTTGAAGATAATTTAAACAAAAAAAATTACAGTTACAAAAAATCCTTTTGATTTTAGAACAACTGTTTGTTTATTTTGTACTTACTGAAATTCTACTTATGTAGTGTTCATGATTCTTAAGTTTGAACTTTATTTTCTAGTTCCAGTGTTCCTGCATAAAATACAGTCCTGCAGTATTAATTGAAAGTTAAACCTTAATATCCAGTTTTAATGCTGCGCTGATGCCTGTCGGTTAGGTATCTTTTGTTGCTTTTTTGGTGGTGTGTGAAAATGCTGGAGTATGGGGGCAGAGGAAAGCACAAGGGAATGTGAATAATTACAGGTTCTGTAGCCTTTCTCAGCACAGCTTTGCAAAATGACTGGGGAGAGATGCTGTATAGTAACGCAGCTTGGACACTCATTACACCCTTCCTGTATAGTGTTGCTCTTTTGATCTTGGACCACTTGTAGCAGATGAGCTGACACGTGTTATAACCAAGGAAGGTTCTTTGTATGCTGTATTAATACGCTTTCTTCGCTGCCATGTTTTATATTATTATAACTTTAGTTTAGAATTTTCTTCCAGATACATTGAAAGGAATGGCAAATTGACTTTCTGAATACTTTATCTTTTGTGTGCTACTCAATTGCTACTTAAGTACTGCAATCACATCAAATTATGTATAGTTTTATAATGAAAAAAGTCAAAACTGAAAACTTTTTTAATATTATGACTGCAGGAGATACAGAAGCTAGGCCAGAATTTGCTTATGATAAATAGGTTCAGGAGCTTCCTGTAGCCTGGGAAACTTCACTTCATTGTCTTATGGTTAAAAAAGTTGCAAGCAAATTTTGTCTATAAAGGTAAATGCTTTGCTAAAACTTTTAGCACATATCTCTCCTTCCTGAAATGTTTAGTCCTTGGTCTTTATTATCTGTAACTTCATTGCAGACATCTGTGTTTCACTTCTAAAAAGTGATATTTGTAACTTCCTGGTTTGATACAAATCTTAGCTTATAAGCAGCTCTGTGGAGGAAAAAAAACCCAACAATGTGCAGCTACTTGAACCGTACTTCCAAAGTGGTTTTTTCTTTCTAAATTCCCAAAGGCAAAAACATAGCAGTCAAGAAAACCTGTACCCATCTTATGCACTACTATTCAAGAAATAATTTTTTAAGTATGACAGTGTAGTCTTCTGTAAGACATTGATGAAAAGATAAACTTTATTTAGGGTTTTTTTTATTTCCTTTTCACAGAATAGTTTTAATTCTTCATATAACTTTCAGCTGGTCAAAATCATGGTCTTGTTAACTTCATTTGAATATGCTGATGTATTTTTAAAAGCAATAGAAAAGTCTGTTGGGAGCTACTTCATAATATATGCTGCTGCATAGTATAACAACACATTGCCTAAAATTGATTTAAGCATAGAGGCCAATGAGATTAGCCTCTTTGAGGCATAAAGGAAAAGCAGTTGTGTTTGAGTTTAGTTTATATCTAGATAAAAAATGCAAAAAATGAGTTGTAATAGTCTTGCTAGCATTAATTGTTTTTATATTAGTAATTTATTTTAATAAGTTGTAAGCACAAAAGTTTTAAAAATTAACATGAAGGTATTTTTTAAATACTGTGGAAACCTTAAAATATCTTCAATTAGGAGAAAATTGCTTTATGCCTGACTGGTTTGAAGCTAAGCTTGTCGCAACAATGATTCTGTTGGCTGCAGACGTCGAGCAGATGAGGAATAAATACAGGTAAGTATGAAATACCTTACTTTACATTTCTCTCTTTTTCAATCCCCTCACTCCTGAAGGATCCAGTAGAAATCTGATCAAGTCAGGAAGTTGTCCTCTTTTCTCTGTAGACTTTTGGTCAGCCTGGTCATTCCTTAGGCCTTGTCCAACTGTTGCTGCAAACACACTGGGTAACATTTCTAAAGATACTTAAGTGACTTGGAAACACGTGTCCTATTTATTTCCATAAGTGACTTCAGCACTTAAGGCAGATACACAGAAGAAGAAATTCTTTTTAATTTTTGTTTTTGTGTAGTGGAAAAAGCAACATAGAATGGATTGAACTAGAGGCTTTCTTGAACCCTCTTCTGGATGTCTTGATGAAACTTGGCAGTAATGCTTACATACCAACACTGAAAACAGATAAAAGCCTACAGCTTCTCTTGAAGTTATTGCAGACCTGTTCGTTAAAATGTTCCAATACGCAAGATGGTTAGTGATATCTTCAGTATACTGTGTCTTATATTAATTATAGTCTAACTAAAACTAAGGTACCTACTGTTTAAAGGATATATTGTCAAATTAATACGAGTCGAGAAGTGGTGAATGTAAAACTTGACAATCTGGCACATCTGTTATGAAATTGAGCTGTGGGTCCAGTGCTACAGGGGCTCTTCTGAAGGTGTCACAAGGGCTGGGAGCTGAGAATATGGAAGGCTTCTGAGGAAGCAGTTGTTACCCATTGGGATTAGATTAGCGATTAGTTAAAATTCGGTGAGTGTGACCATATTAAAGGTATTTATAGGCCTATTCTTTGCCGACATACAGATTCCATAAGTCTTTTGGACATTTCTGAAAGAAGTTACCACAGAAACCCATCCTAACCTACTTAGTTGCCACAGGTTCAGCAAGAGCCTTTCCTGAGTGCGTAGTTATTCTGCTAGACATACTGTTTTTCTGAGTTGACAAGTAGGTAATTTGGTCTCAACTAACGCTGTTTAGACTGCAAGAGACACGATGCCTCTGACTGTTTCGCAGTATTAGGCGTGATTTCAGTAGGCATGCTTGATTGACTTGCTTTAGTTTGACCTTGGTTAGAAGCAAGGAGGTTAAGAGGTACCCGCTTGAACAGAAATCTGCTGGTCTGACTCTCCGGGAGTTTTGCCCACCTCACAGATTGAGCACTTTAACTTGTAGACCTTTCAGGAGAGTCTGAACAAAAGCTATGGAGTCTTTACTACTCCCTTTGTTAGAACTTGGTCAATTTGTAGCCAGAATAGACCTATTTTTTTTTTCCTGAGAGCAAATGTGAAATTGCAGTATTATTTTCCTTAATTAGACGCTGAACTGGAACAAGAGGGATCTTGGCATTTGTTTTCTGCTTCCACAGATTATTTGGGGATTTTTTTTCAGTGGTTTTATAGTGTGGAATACAAGAGTAGCTTTGGAGCAGGGTCCACAGGTGTAGGCTTTTCCATTAAGAAAAAAAAAATTGTTTTGGGTTCTGCATCCAGGTTACATAAAGATGTCTAAGTGCAGCCCTGAAGTAAGTGCTTACCATCATTTTAAAAAGTGCTTTATACATTCACCCACTCCTTTTAGATTTTATCTGTTTGACTGAAATATTGAGCACTCTTAAAGTTCATATTGTGAGGTGGTGTCTGACTGCTGGAGTGGATTCCTTCAGATGAAACTAAGCTGGAAGATGTGCCCCAACTGCCAGAGTGCATTGAGACTACAGCATGAGGCTAGGACAAGCCTGACGCAGGTCCCTACGAAACACATGTGAGGCCATGTTAGGCGTTTAGTATCAGGAATTTAACTCTGTAAATAATTTCCTTATACACTTGCTAATGTAGACGTAATTGATTGCTGCTGCTTTGGTAATTTTCAAGTAAACCATGACAGTGAGTCTTTCAAGAGGCTTTCAGAATTGGACTTCTAATATGAAGTCTTTTTGTGTGACGTTAAACAAGAATTGCTTTTCTTTTCTTATTTTCTACAATGTTTTCATGCTGCTTCCTCCTGCACAGGAGAGCCAAGTAATAAATCTTGTTTCTGCAGCCGTGAGTTGACTGTGTTGAGCGGTGGGAAGAGTAATGCTGTAAAACACAGTTGTTTTGTTTCCATGTTGATTAAACAGGAGGTGAAAATTCCTGTCTGTCAAATGGAAAATTATAAAATGGGAGGGAAAAAATAAAGAACTTAAGCTTATAAAATAAAAAGAATAACAATTGGGAAATGATTTATTTAAGAATATTTTTAACGAGAATAGACGTGTCTGAAATGTCTGCTGAAATAAGCGGTGCTTTTCTAACGCTCTTGCTGTCTGTACTGTTGTGAGATTTCACTATTTTAAGCAGTAAATTTTTTGCTAGTTTTTTTATAGTTTGTTAGAGCCACTAGTAGTGAATCACATTTTATATCCAATGTGTTTATCTGAAGAATTTCTGAATTTTAATAGCAAAAGATGTTTTGGTGATTTAAGATCTATGATGAAATGTGATAATAATCTGATACAGTTAAATGGTTTGTTATAAACAAATGAAGCATTAGAAATGCAGTCTAATGAGCCATTTTAATAGAGAACACTGAAAGAAAGTACAAGAAAGATTTGTGACTTCTGGAAATAACGCACCCTTATATTTCTACCTTTTGAAGGCTTTCCATTTCATAACAACTTCACTACACGAAGTGTAACTCAGGGTCAACTCCAGAGAAAAACAGCAGATACAGCCTCTGGGTAGCTCTCCTAAATGCTGAAACTAATGACTGATATGTTATGAACAAGATGGCCATGCAGAGTATTTTACTCCATTTTCATATTGTTATGTTGTTTCTTTGGCTTTCAGCTTAGCCCTTACCCTTGAAACACAGATTGAAGTGTGTCTGTGGTTAAATATGTTTTACCAGTGACCTGTCTCCCTTGTGTGTAAAAACTTGGCTTTTTGCGTGTGAAATGCTATGCACGTGTGGTATACTTTGTAGGCTGCCTTGTCTTAGAGAAAGTATCACATTTCATGTTATAATCTTGTGTGTTTGTTTACAATGTTAAGCCAGGAAGCTCTGTGACTGAAATCTTGTAAGATCACTCCATATCAAAAGCTGAATTTATTTCTAAACAACCAAAACCACCCCAACACCAACAATCCAACAAAAAAATATTTTTACTTCTGTATGTGTTAGAAATGGATAACTGTATTTTTCTCACATACAATTAATTGCTGGATATGGAAGCTTTTGTTCTTTGTTAAAGAGGAAGTTCATTAATAAGCAGTTGTGCAGAGGGTTGGGAATAGGACAAAAGTGTGCATTAAAGGTTGGGAAATTATGCTTTGATCTTCTAGTTTTCTGTGGGTTTTGTTTCACTGTTCAATGATAAATCTCGGGAAAGAATCATCTGGTTTGATTTTTTTCAGCTCTATGGCTTACACTGCTAAAGATTACAGAACTGTTTTAAGGTATTCATAGGTATTTGAATACTTACTACTGTATAACTTTGACTCTGTAGGTTAATTAAATCTGCATGATAATAATAAATTTCTTAAGGAAATTGTATTTCTGTATATTAATTAATTTTTTGTTTGTTTCTCTTTACACAGATCAGGTGTTGTTTCTTATCTGGAAATCTCTAGCAACTCCTGTGGAGAGTATTCTTGAATTTGTTCTCCGACGGCTTACTACAAATGAGTTAAGCACTGTAAGTAATTATCATAAGACAAACTTTGGTGTGGTTTTGCTTGTTCATTTGATTTACCAGTGTTCCTAATTTTCGTATCAAATCTTTAAACACTGGCAAAGTCAATTTGCATAGAAACACTTCTGTTAACTTTTTTGAGTGGGCACAGTAAGAATACAGCACAAAATAGTGTCTTGACAAGTAGTGTTTAGTGTCTGTGGTCTATATTTGATGTTTCTTCTAAAATTTGAAGAAATCATATAGTAAGAAATCACGAGCATCATATCATACTGTATTGTATCTGCTAGTACAGGTGTGGACATAGGATGTTTGGAGACTTGTGGTACTCAGCTTGGTTAACATCTTTATTGACTATCTTCCACTGTTCCTCTTTGCTGTGGCCAGTAAGTTTATACTCCAAAGAAACCTGTGACTTTTGAACCAATATGACTTGATGGCAGAGAAGTCTGACTTCTTTAAAAGTGCTCTGTTGAATGTATTGAAGAACGGCATAGCTTTTTAGAGAGAGAGAGAAGGTACATTTTTCCTTCTCTAAAGAGCTTTCAAGTCATATGGAAATGGAAGGATGCAAGACATATAAAGCAAAACATTCACAGATGTTTCCAGATGGAGAAAGAAGAATTATAACGTAATGTTGATAAGAGCGTTGTTATTTTTGGAAGAAAACACACTTGAGAAAGAGGGATTGATGGGAGGCTAATTCTCATAACTCAAAAGCGTAGTGAAATGTGAAGTAGGAACTTTGAAAGTCAGGTAAAAATATATTAGGAGTTTCAAGAGAATGATATAGAGTAAGAAAAAATGAAAAGTTCCAGGATCTTCACAATTGTGACCTTTAGTTATGTCACCTTTTGTATTGTAAAAGGCAGAAAACCAAAATAGAGATTTTAAGAGAAGACATCATTTTAAGCATTAGTTAATTTACTAGGCTGTATTTGTATAGACTATTGGGAAGAAGGGAGAAGACTAGAAAGATTGGAGAGGAAGAGGCAACTGTAACGAGGAGATGGACAGAATGTGAAGTGGCAGTTTTAGAATTATTTAGTGCAGAGTGAGTTTAGAACTAAGAGTTTAAAACTAAAAGAACCTGTAAGATAAGAAGATTTTGAAAAAAGTAATAAAAAAATCCCAAACCCCCAAGTGAAACAAAAGGTTGTTCAGCACCTCTCCTATGAAGATAGATTAAGGGAATTAGGTCTCTTTAGCCTGGAAAAGAGGCGTCTGAGGGGGGACCTAATTAACACTTATAAATACTTGAAGGGTGGGTGTCAGGAGGATGGGGCCAGGCTCTTTTCAGTGGTGCCCAGTGATAGGACAAGGGGTAACGGGCACAAACTTGAGCATAGGAAGTTCCACCTAAACATGAGGAGGAACTTCTTTACCTTGAGGGTGGCAGAGCACTGGAACAAGCTGCCCAGGGAGGTGGTGGAGTCTCCGTCTCTGGAGACATTCAAAACCCGCCTGGACGCGTTCCTGTGTAACCTGCTGTAAGGTGGCCCTGCTCTGGCAGGGGGGTTGGACTAGATGATCTACTAAGGTCCCTTCCAACCCTATGATTCTATAACTGCAGTGACTGACTGCTGTTGTTTTCCTTCTGCTATAATTGTTACTATTAGTTTTCTTTCTTTTCAAGAAAGTTTTCTGCTCTTTATGCCTCGGTTTCCTCATTTTTAGGTTGGCGATCTGGATCGTTGTGATCTCTATTTAGCTTTAATTCCAGAGATAGTGAATTTATGCTTGCAAGTCAGCCAGAAGAAACTACCATCTATCAAGAATTTAATTTTGTCCCTGACAAATGCATCTATTTGTAATCTTCAGGAGAGAAACTGTGAAGAGGTAATTTAACATTATTTACAACACTGAATATTAATATAGAATAAACCAGTAAATATTAATTAAAATAATTACTTTATTTGTAATGCTTACATACCATTTAGATAATATATAATTAATTATATAAACATACTAGAAATGCAACTTAATGTACAAATATTTATATTATACATATATTTTATTTTCTTTATTAATATAAGGTGTGATATCATAAAAATAATTTAAAAATTTGTGAATATGCATGTGTGTACATATATTCCCTATGTGTGTGTGTATATATTCCCTAACACACACACATCTTTAGTTGGCAGTGTAATGTTCATGTAAAATGTTTGTAGCTAAGATTTTTAGTACTTTTGTTTTCTTATATTATGTTTTTTATATAGTCTATATAGCTAAATAGTTTATTTAGCTTTATAAAGTCTATATAGCTGAAGTAAAACTTTAGTTGTAATAGCGAGCTATGTATACTCAAAAGCTTTTTCCTCAAATATGAACCAATCTTAACAAGGAAGTTACTGGTAAATGAAAATGCCTTTTGTATTAATGAAAATTTCCAAGATATAATATGCAAAGACAAAGAAATTCCAGAACCCAGCATTGCTTTGGCTTTTTCATACAGTTGTGTTCGTTGTCCTATAGTTGTATGATTAGGCTAGTATATCCAGGATAGATATATTTTCCAAAGGTAAAGAAGCATTAATAACTTCTGTAAAAAGAGGAGATTTTAATTGAGATTTGTTGGGCAATATCTTTGGTATTTTCTGGGTTGAATTATTGATCAAGAATAGTCAATAGCACATTAAAAGACTATGTATTTCATTTGCTAGCTTTACTTTTCTAAGAAAAGAAAGAATAAGACTTAATTTCTTTTTTTCTTTGGTTATGTGTACTTATTCCGTAGTTTCAAAGTAAACATTTTATGGTTCAAACTTAGCGTTCACTGGGGTCTCTACCAACTTCTTTTGAATTCAGTGTAATTATATTGTCGTGATGATTTCCTCAGTTGAGTGCATCTTCAGTTTAAGAAGAAAAAAGAAAATGTTGAGTAACGACAGATGAGAAAAATCTTTTCTGTGCTCTAGACAGCTGAAAGTAACTTGAAGATATTTAAATAACATTGAGTTTTTAATACCATTAGGGAACTATATGCTTATGGGCGCTTTTTTTATTGAGGCTTTTTATTTCATTCCCCTTTGAATATACACGTTTATCATTCAGAGTAATCATAGTAGGTGTTGTGACCTTGTAGCTTATTGGAGCAGTGAGTGTTCAGCTGTCTTGTTGCGTTGAGTCTCTGACTATGTGGACCCACATCTTTTTTCTAATTGCTGTCCAGCAACATATATAAATTGCTACCTGTCGAGATAGAAACGTTCCATTGTTGTTGCACCTGCACTTAATGAATTAAGTGACTGTAATTTGCAAGTTTTATACTCTTTTCAGTGCTTGCAACTTGTGATTGATTGCAGTGACCCAGCCAAGCAAAGATATGTTATGCATAGGGTAAGAAAATAAGGAAGTAGAAGGATGCAGTTTTGCATCCTTCATAAAATTGGAGGATTATCATATGTATCAGTAGGTTATTTACATCATATTAGAAATTGGTGCATGTTTGTTCACGTACGATTTGGTTTTAATTAGGAGCTGGAGCTTAAAGAACAGATTAAAAAAGTAGCTAGCATGGCTTCACTTGCAGCAGTTTGTGAGATTATGGATCGGAAACCTGAAGTGCACCTTGGATCTCTGCCTTCTGTGGATGCTCTGAAGAGATTTATTTTCTTTTCTCAACACAATGAAGTATTAAAGAAACCATCTTATATTGAAGAAAAAAGTAGGTATGTCCATGCTATAGCTTCATTAATTCTCCAGAATAATTTTGATTAGCATGGAGCAGTGATTAAGATGCTGGCTTTTCCTATTATTTTCTTCGATAACTTTTTGCCAAGATAAAAATGAAGAATTCTGAACACAAACTACTCATTCAGTTGCTCTTTTGCCTTAACTGTCAGGTTTTAGAACATTAAAACAGCCATAATTGATCAGATCAAAGGTTCTTTTACTCAGTCCTCTAGTGCTGTGAATCCAGAGCTAGCTTTGAATGTTGCTTATCCTTATGCCAGCTTAAATATGTATACACTGCACAAAGCCATAGCATGTATCCAAGCCATTTTAAATGGAAATTACTTACTGTTGGGGAAGGGAAGCCCAGAACGAGCCTGAGGGACGAAACCCAAATACTTGGTTAACAAAAAAGGCTACCATCATATAGTGATGTTTCCACTGGATACTCTCCCAGATGTTTGTGACCAATGAGACTGACTGAGCCTGGAACTGATTTTTCTGTGTTTAAAAAACTTTTTTGTAGATTTCTTTTCCATGACCTTGTCCAGTGTCCCCTTGAGCCTGTGTAAATTCCAGCATCTAGTAGTAGTATAGTGTGTTTGTATAGTTAAACTGTTCTTGGTGGAGCAGAAACGTGCAGGATAAACCAATGCAATATATATTGAAGAATAACGTTCTCCTTACAGCTTACCTGAAGAAGCAACATCTCAAGGATGGGGGAGAATTGTTGCGCGCTATGTTCGTGACCAGTGGATTTGCCTTCGTTTTATTTTAAATTCATTTTCTACACTGGCTCAAGAGTATCAAGAAACTTCAGAAATGTCATTATCTACAGTTGAAAGGTCAAGAAAAATTCTAGAATCTGCATTAGAAGCCCTAACTATTCTTCCTTCAGACCAAGTTTTGCCTGTGTTCGACTGCATGAAAGTCCTTGTTCCCAAGGTAAAAGATAAAACAACACAATGGCATGATACTAGTAGTTTTCAGAGTGTTTTTCTCAAATGTAACAGTTCTTTCCTCTCTTTGTTTTCAGCTTCTGGACTCAGCGGAGTCTCTCTGCATAGAAGCATTTGATTTAGCTTGGAAGATTATATCCTCTTTGAGCAACACACAGCTGATATTTTGGTCCAATCTAAAAGCTTTTGTTCAGTTTGTCTTTGATGCTGAGGTTCTAGCTGTTGCTGCAAGTGCAAAGGGTCAAGCACATGCCAGAATAAAAGAGGTCAGTTTAAGAATTCTTTTCTGGGAAGTGAACATAAATTTTATCTAGATCTAAAAACGCATTTTACTTTGTATTTTCCCTTCAGCTATTGCCGTGAACTTTTAATTTCCAAAAAGGTACTAGTTTGAGAGTGTTAAGACAAAAGATCTGAGAATCATATCGACGATAAACAAATACATTGCTTTCCTAACACAGAAAATGCAAAGTACTATTTCTTTGATTTTTCAGACTGTTCAGTATCTTCTGCATTCAGCAAAACGTGTTTTTTGGTCTTTATTTTATTTTTACATTATCCACTTCTTGAATATTTTGTTTAGGATATGCTACCCAACTGTCACAAAGTATTAACATTCTGGGAAAATTATGCCTTTTTCTTATAGTTTAGTCTTTATGGAAATACTTTCTGAAAGGAAAAGTTAGAACTGTTCAAAGCTGTAATACATGCTATTAAATAAGCCATCTTCTTCAAAGGTGTGTTTGGTTTTTTTTCCTCTAAGGATCCAAGGTGTAGAAAACATAAATCATAGTCACCTTAGAGTTCGATTTAATACTACATGGTAGAACAGTCTCCACAGTTAAGAAGAAAAAAGCCCAGACACTCCAAAGTGATTTTTTTTAATACAGAAAAATTGACACTTCCTAGCAATTTAAAATTGCTGTGATATCTCCATATTAGCCTTGCATTTGTTAAATATAGTCCCAGATATTTTCTATTTATTCTTTTTGAGAACTTGCTTCAAATGAATTACTGTCATGTATTTTAAACAGTAGATAACACTTCGCATTTGTAGTCTTAATGTGGACCCTAGCCAAAATAAGTGTGCAAAGATGGTAAAATATCTCTTCAGTTCTGGGTATATCTGTTAGCTTTTTCTTTAACAAATATCTGTAATGGATAATTGTATGCTCAGTGTTGTAGTAACTGATGAGCTGTAGTTAGTTTTTAATTTTTCTTTGATCTAAAAATTTGGTTAAATTCTTAGAATTAACTGTCTTAATTTCAGCATTAGTATTTCAAGCATTATATAAGGTGTATTTTGCCAGTGGTGAGAGTCTTGAGTCTATGTGACAGCTATCCCATTGTCTGCAGTGGGACAAACCATGACAGCAGGCATCAAGGAGGTAATGAAGGTCTCCTATACTCAACAAAGGGCATCTGGTCGAGCCACCTTCTGCCCCTTCCTAAGAAAATGAAGATAAAGTTCACAAGCAAGTGTCTACTTACGTATATTCTTATCCCACTCCTTGGCAGTCTCTGTTGCCATTGACCCCTTGTGGAATGGCTGTATAGTTTTAGCTAAAGAGAAAGAACAAATAGAACTGCCTAATACTGATATGTCACAGAGGCATCATTTTAATTTTGTCTACCATAGTGCACTCTTGTCTTTTTAGTAATAATTAGAAGGGGTGGAACAAAGGGGTATTCTTCAACCAAAAAAGGGAATATTGCTATGGTAAAATCCAGAAAGGCTTCCACAGAGGTGCCCAGAGCATAGTGTTCTTAAGCATGATTTCTGCTGATGCTTTTTTTCCTTTTTCTTTGTGACTTATTCAAATATTAGTTATGCTAGAACTTAAATTTATTTTGTGTGTGCTGGACTTCTGCTATATTAATGAAACAATTAAAAAACACTACAGGATTTGTAGTAAATGTCATGCTCATTCTCCTCAGATGAAAATAGTTCAACTTTGGAATTATTAGGAAAGGTACATTGCCTGTCTTGTCACTGAAAGAAAAAGCTGGAATTCTTTATGAAAAGATGAAAAGTTTCTAGGGTGGCTAGTTTTGGTCGGTTTGGATTTTTTTCCAAAAAATTTCTTCAGAGTGCATTCCAGTATTTCATTTAAGGCTCTTCATGAGCTTCTTGGTGCTTTAATCCTTAGCAGTTCAGAAGAACTTTTTCTGTAAAAACAGAGTTACTGTCAAAGAATTTTTAACGCTATCAAAAATATAATTTTGGAGCACGGAAGAGAAGAAGCTTTGTCTTGTAAGAGCTGTCACACTACCTTGAAAACCATTCTCATGGACAGCTCTAATTGATTTTGTCTAAAAAAAGGTAATTATAAAAAACACACCTGCTCATTACAAATCTCCCTGTCTTCTCCCAAATTCTTGCTTGCAAATTCTTAGAAAAAAAATTTACTTTGTAACCAAAGTTTACTGTTGCACATAGCCTAATGAAGGGAGTAGGGCAGGAAAATTTTGGGGCCAATTTTCTTGTTATGTTTTACTTTTTTCTTCTTTAGAGGCGTTCTAGATAACTTTCAGCTATCTTAAACATACCCTCCTTAAAAAAAAAAAAGGAAGTGGTACAAAGATATTTTCCCAGTTCAACTGAAATAGAACTTAGAAACTTTGACATGAGTGTAATCTTTATTAAAGAAGAAAATTAGTGAATTGGCTACCTATGGAAGGAATTTTGTTGAATGTTTAAATATTCTACATTGGTAAAGATTGATTCAAAACACCAGGTTTGTACTCTCTGAAGTAAGCCCAGGTTAATTTGTTCCAGTTATTGGGAGATTCATGTAAGGCATCTGGTGTTATATCTGTTTAAGCAAAGATTAGGTCTATCTTTTGTTAACATAACCATGCACTGGGACAATTGTTGCCTGTTCACCTGCCCTTAGAATCAGGGAATTGTAAATAGATTGAAGACAACATTAACTTGAGCAGATCTGCGATGCAGAAGGAGATCAGACCTACTAAAATAGATATTACTGCAATATTATTCTAATAATTCTAGCACTTCTGGAAACTAGATTTTGAATCTTTTCTTCTTCTTTTCAGATCATTTTTAAGCTCATAGATATGTCCACTACAAAGACTGGAGTCTTCAATGTAGTCCTTAGTCATTGCTGTCGATCTTGGATATTGCCCACTCTTAATGAGAGAAGTGCCTTGACAAATGCTTTCTTAAATGCTGGAAATTATTGTGAACTTACTACTGAGGCTTGTGTCTTCGGAACTGTATTTAGGAGAGATCAAAGGTATTAAAAAAAAAAGTCTTAGTGATTATATTTGTTTGCACTTTATTTTGTTTTAAACTTTGAGATAATTATTGAAATAGTTTTGGTGTGCTATTCTGCTAATCTTGTTGCTTTGTCATCTTTTGTCCATGAAGACTTATTCAGGATGTGAATGCCTTCATAGAAAATCTTGGAGAAAAATGTGCAGCAAATGTTGTTACAGAAAGGTAATGATTTTCATAGAATCATAGAATTTCCTAGGTTGGAAGGGACCTTTCAGATCATTTAGTCCAACCATCAACCTAACTCTGACAAAACCCACCACTAAACCGTATCTCCAAGCACTATGTCTACCCATCTTTTAAATACCTCCAGGGATGGTGCCTGAACCACTTCCCTGGGCAGCCTGTTCCAATGCTTAATAACCCTTTCAGTGTAAAAATGGTTCGTGATATCCAATCTAAACCTCCCACGGCACAACTTGAGGCTGTTTCCTTTTGTCCCATCGCCTGTCACTTGGGAGAAGAGACTGACCCCCACCCCTCTACAATCTCCTTTCAGGTAGATGTAGAGATGCATTATTTAACTTTTTTTTGTAGCTTCACTCCCACCTTTACTTAGTGGAAGAAAGTCAGAGAAATAGACTAACATAGTGATTTGGAAAGTGTTAGTAGTTGCTAAAACCTGAGTTTCTAAGCATCTATTAGCACTTCTAGTTCAATATTCCTGGATTTTCTCCCAGGAGCTTCTTGGTTTCCAAATGTCTGGCTATGACAATCTGCATCTGTGTGACGTTTTGTTACCTATAATGTTAATAATTCTACTCTTGGCATTAATTATTCTAGATGTCCCTGAGTAACTAATAGGAATCAAGCCGTGTTTTCACTAAAACTGTAAGCATTAATTAGTTGTTTTAAGATTGCAGTTTACAAAAACTTTTTATGATAAGCTATTTCTGTTGAAAGTTGTTTTAAACACTTAGGTGCTATTAAAGACCTGTAGATAGAAACAGAGGCAGGCTAGCTGGAACTCATTAGACTTTTCATCAGCAATGATGAACAGACCTTAAAATTATGGTTCTAGATATTTGCATATTGTCTCACTACAGACAACTTGGTGGCTCTATGTTCAAGATGATGTTTGATGCTTTTTTTATAATTTAGGAATTATCTTTATGTCTGAAGAAGTAGAGTTTGATTATTTTTTTAATATTTTACAGTGCAAATCGAGATGATCACTACGTTCGTGTTTGTGCCATTAAATTTCTGTGCCTGTTGGATGGATCAAATACCTTGCATAAGACATTTATGGAAGACATTTTCATCAAACTACTTGATAAAGTAAACTTCATTTGTCTTGGTATATAAATGTAATGTTAGTACAATTATTAAAACCCAGAGTATTTACAGTTGCTTGTGTAGCCTGTAGATTTGCCCAGTAATACACTTTCTTTTTTTTTATTTTTTCACCTTAGGAGACAGGAGTTAATTCAGCCAAACCAAAATAGTAAAAACTGTCTTTGGGGTCTATTTGTCTCTCTTTAGTGCATTTTCTAACTTCACGGAACATTGTCCAAATTGTAACCGTTGTTCCATTAAGAATCTCCCTGCTGCATTTTGAAGCACCACATTTCACTTGAACAATTGCAGACTACATTTGAATTGAGAGGCTGTTGTCTCTTTGGAAGGAATACATAGAATTAATGGAAAAGGTTGGGGTCTGGTTTTCATTTATATCATAGCTGCTTATGCATTGGCACTAGAGTAAAGTCAGTAATAAGTTACTACAGCTGCTATTAGAACATCACCCATGCATTCTGGTACTTTAGAGTTCTGCTTTTGTCTGAAGAACAAGAAGTGTGTGGTCCTTTATTAATTTCCTCCTGACAATTAATTACGGGAGAGAAATGAGTAATATTTGTGTTGTAAGATTGATCAAGTGGGAGAAATGAGCTTTACATTTATTTCCTTCCTTGCTTAAATATGAAGCTTTAACATGTAAAGATAAAGTGTATTTGCATTTCAATATTAATATACGACTTGGATCACCAAATTATTTTATTTTTTTAAAGTTAAGGAAATAATTTTGGGTGTCATGTATTTTGAGGGCCAAAACAGAGTATGTAGGGATAGAATCTAAGCTATATGAGAACACCTATTTCAAATCTTTTTAAAGCTCTGTTTATGTCATCTATTTTCTTTCATGTAAAACATCTTATTGCAGAATATCAATTTCTGTCTCAAAACTAGCGCTGTAGTTACAAGCTGATCTAATTGATAGGTTGACTAAACCCATTTTTTAAATGTAGACACTAAAATAGAAATGTTTTCATTTATATACTCAACTCTTCACTTAGGATCTTTAGTTCTTACAAACTAAATGACAGCTTGAGTCTTCATGTTCCATTTTCTGTAGTACTGTTTTAATTGTTCATATACAGTAGGTGCTGTAAATTTTTCAGCTTTCTGCTGTTTGGAGAGTCTTTAATACCTAACAGTTTTGTGCTGTTAACTGAAAATACTAAATGGCCTTGTATATTTTTTTCGACTTTCTGAACTTCTCATGGACAAGCTTCAAAATTTAATTCTAAATAAATGAAACAAATATATTTTTACTAATTTTATATTTAATGCTGATATTAGCTGTACTGTAGATGCTGCTTTCTCAGTACAGTATATTTCCATGTATTCAATTTTAAAGGAAGAATAGGTAATAAACCTTTTAATTTGCTTTTAGGATGAACTGGTATCCAGATCAAGAACACGCTATTATGCAAACTCTTTACAGCATAGAATTAAAAGCCGGGTATGGCAGACTCTCTTAGTTCTTCTTCCGAAGCTTGACCAGGTATTGCTCTTCCCTCTGAATTCTTAAATGAAAATCTACTTTGAAGTATAATTTGGTGCCATGCAAACTGTGTATGTTAAATTACAGCAGACTCTAAAAGGCATGTAATCTCTGTGGCAGATGTGAAAGTGTAGTTTCGTTCTTTCAGTCTGAAGTCATGGATTTATGATGCATTTCTAGGGGTCACTGAAAACTGATGCTTGAATTTGTGAATTATAGAAGATTTGATTTTCCTGTTAAAGCTAGCTAAAACTCTGTACTGACTCTCTGATTTAAAGCTTTCCATTTCATAAAAATATTGCTACTTTATAAACAGTCAGAAAATTTAGACATTTTAGTTTAATCTAATGGTTCTTCATAATAAAATACTTCAAAAGTATAATTCAGAAATATTTCTAATATTATGATAAAGCTGAGAATGTTCTTTTATTTAGAATTTATTTCTTCATGGAAATAACCCTAACAATATACTAAATGATTATCTGATTTTGTTTTCTCAGAATTTTTTGTGTGGAATCCTTGACAAAGTTTTCCAGGCTGGATTTAGTAACAATCAGGCATCTGTGAAATACTTCATAGAATGGATTGTTATCNTCCATTAAGAATCTCCCTGCTGCATTTTGAAGCACCACATTTCACTTGAACAATTGCAGACTACATTTGAATTGAGAGGCTGTTGTCTCTTTGGAAGAAATACATAGAATTAATGGAAAAGGTTGGGGTCTGGTTTTCATTTATATCATAGCTGCTTATGCATTGGCACTAGAGTAAAGTCAGTGATAAGTTACTACAGCTGCTATTAGAACATCACCCATGCATTCTGGTACTTTAGAGTTCTGCTTTTGTCTGAAGAACAAGAAGTGTGTGGTCCTTTATTAATTTCCTCCTGACAATTAATTACGGGAGAGAAATGAGTAATATTTGTGTTGTAAGATTGATCAAGTGGGAGAAATGAGCTTTACATTTATTTCCTTCCTTGCTTAAATATGAAGCTTTAACATGTAAAGATAAAGTGTATTTGCATTTCAATATTAATATACGACTTGGATCACCAAATTATTTTATTTTTTTAAAGTTAAGGAAATAATTTTGGGTGTCATGTATTTTGAGGGCCAAAACAGAGTATGTAGGGATAGAATCTAAGCTATATGAGAACACCTATTTCAAATCTTTTTAAAGCTCTGTTTATCTCATCTATTTTCTTTCATGTAAAACATCTTATTGCAGAATATCAATTTCTGTCTCAAAACTAGCGCTGTAGTTACAAGCTGATCTAATTGATAGGTTGACTAAACCCATTTTTTAAATGTAGACACTAAAATAGAAATGTTTTCATTTATATACTCAACTCTTCACTTAGGATCTTTAGTTCTTACAAACTAAATGACAGCTTGAGTCTTCATGTTCCATTTTCTGTAGTACTGTTTTAATTGTTCATATACAGTAGGTGCTGTAAATTTTTCAGCTTTCTGCTGTTTGGAGAGTCTTTAATACCTAACAGTTTTGTGCTGTTAACTGAAAATACTAAATGGCCTTGTATATTTTTTTCGACTTTCTGAACTTCTCATGGACAAGCTTCAAAATTTAATTCTAAATAAATGAAACAAATATATTTTTACTAATTTTATATTTAATGCTGATATTAGCTGTACTGTAGATGCTGCTTTCTCAGTACAGTATATTTCCATGTATTCAATTTTAAAGGAAGAATAGGTAATAAACCTTTTAATTTGCTTTTAGGATGAACTGGTATCCAGATCAAGAACACGCTATTATGCAAACTCTTTACAGCATAGAATTAAAAGCCGGGTATGGCAGACTCTCTTAGTTCTTCTTCCGAAGCTTGACCAGGTATTGCTCTTCCCTCTGAATTCTTAAATGAAAATCTACTTTGAAGTATAATTTGGTGCCATGCAAACTGTGTATGTTAAATTACAGCAGACTCTAAAAGGCATGTAATCTCTGTGGCAGATGTGAAAGTGTAGTTTCGTTCTTTCAGTCTGAAGTCATGGATTTATGATGCATTTCTAGGGGTCACTGAAAACTGATGCTTGAATTTGTGAATTATAGAAGATTTGATTTTCCTGTTAAAGCTAGCTAAAACTCTGTACTGACTCTCTGATTTAAAGCTTTCCATTTCATAAAAATATTGCTACTTTATAAACAGTCAGAAAATTTAGACATTTTAGTTTAATGGTTCTTCATAATAAAATACTTCAAAAGTATAATTCAGAAATATTTCTAATATTATGATAAAGCTGAGAATGTTCTTTTATTTAGAATTTATTTCTTCATGGAAATAACCCTAACAATATACTAAATGATTATCTGATTTTGTTTTCTCAGAATTTTTTGTGTGGAATCCTTGACAAAGTTTTCCAGGCTGGATTTAGT
>VXBO01001801.1:151721-165460 GCA_013400135.1 Rhinoptilus africanus | reverse complement strand
ATCAGGCATCTGTGAAATACTTCATAGAATGGATTGTTATCTTGAGTCTACATAAATACCCCCAATTCCTTAATAAATTCTGGGACTGCTTTTGCTATGTAAGTAAGAACTTTGGCATTTGCTTGAAGGGTAATTTATACAAAGAGGGTACAGTTTGTCTTCCCAGATGTTATTTTATGTATTCCTGTTTTCTTTTAGAAGCAGTGGGTTGTTGAGCAGATTAAATTAACTTGGAAGTGAGTGCAGGCTATTGTCTGAGACATTTGGAAATTTGTGATACAGAAGTGGCTGAAGGCAAGAGAGTTCTTCCAATTGAGAGGTTTCTTTTTGTAGTGTGCTACTCTGGGCAGAGTAGAGCTGGCACAGTGAGCCAGAGTACACTTTGCAGTTGCCAGTGTAAGAGATATTGGGTACCCATGGATGCTCCAGATTCTGAGTTTGTCAAGATACCAAAGTCACTCGTGGTTTCCACACCCAGCTTTTGTCTTCTGCTTCTCATTTGTCAGTGGGAATGTAACTTGTGTAACACATTTTCAGTGTGCAGCTTTTAATAAGAAATTCCCTCACAGTGGTAATGTGGTTCCAAAACTGGAGACAGGGTTTAAATTGTACTCAGAAGTCGTGAAAGGGTTGACTGAGGAGAACTGACTGACTAGCATTTTGGTTTTATGTTTTGAGTGGTTCTTAATTACCTGTAAGAGTTGACCTGTAGAAATAGTAAAATAGTAATTCGCTGTATCAATATCCTTGAATTTAACTATGTACATTTGGGCTGAGAGAAAATGTTTGTACTTGCATCTCCTCCAGTGTATAGATGTGACTCGTAGTGGTGCCTCTGCTGAAGCTTACTGCTCATAATAGCTGAATGTAGATGTCTTGTTTATCAAATAAGCTAATTTCTACTGTAGTTTTTTTGAAAGACAAACAGTAGGACAAGAATTAACATGAAATAAAAAATTTGGAAAACTATATATATTCATACCAGGCAGATTTTTTAATACTTCTCTGAGACAACTTTGCTTGCTAGTGATGCATGCTGTGATTTTGTTGTTTGTTTTTTTTAATTTGTTTTTTTGGTGGTTTTTTTTTTTGCGCAGGGCAAGAAGTTCCTCTTTCAGTTTACAATTTATACTTTAAGTGCATAAAGATGGCTTGTCATGCCTACCTGCACTGATGAAAAGTGCTGTAAGGGATATAACATTTTCCTATTTCAGAGTTCCTTCCAAAAGCTCAGGCAGTTGGAATTGCTATCATCTTCATAGATGATAATCTGTTTGATCAAAGTGATCTCATGCTGATAACAAATGTACTGAATCACAGTGGGCCCATTCAGACAAAAAGAGCATGCAGAAAACATGTGGATTTATGAAAAAGGAATACAGAGCGTATTTTCAGAGGCTATCCTGGAAGACAGTGACTCTGAAAGGGATTTTCAGGATCATGTTGAAAATAAGATGAACTTGAGCACTCAGTGCAATGAATGTCGCAAAATGGATGAACTCTATCTGTTAACAGAAGTGGTGAATAGAAGTGTGGAAACTCATTTCTTCCAGTACAGAATGTGGGTGAGGCTCATGCTAGGCTATTCCTTCTGCGTCCAATCCCCACGCTTGTGATGACATGGAAAAGTGTGAACACTGAAAAAAATCCCCAAGGTTTTTATTTTTTTGGGGGCGGAGGGGCCATAGAGTGAATTTGGGTTGAATTTTATCTCATCTACAGTGCTGTATACTTCATTCTGATTGATGTGTTGGTAAAAAGCAAATAACATGTTAGGAAAAATGAAATCTTAATAATATGAACTTTGTATTTTAGTAAATTTTGCTGTGGAAACACATTTTTTTAATAATGTCGAAATTCTTACATCTGCAGAATATGCTGTGAAAACTTACAGGGTATAAAAACGTTTTACATATGCATATTTCTTCCTACACTCTCTTTTGCTTTAGGATGAAGAGAAGCTTAAAACGAGCATCTGTACGTTTTTATCAGTGTTACCACACTTTGACATCATTCTTCAAAATACCTCAGAGAAGGTAAGTTTGACTAAGTGTTCATTCTTTAATCAGTTGCAGTGTATATGGATTTCCGAAATAAAAACCTTTTTTGCAGTCTATTTCCAAAACCTTTTTAATACCTGCTTTCTACTGAGGTACCCTTTGATACGGAAAACACTAACTCTTCCCATCACCTCTGTTAGATTTTGGACTGATGAAAATTAGCTAAGTGGCAGATGTTCTGGATACATAGGGCCTGATTACCTGTGAGTTTTGCTCCAGTTTTAACTAAACATATGGATGCACCTGGATTTGTTTTTCCTGCTGCTCATGTTTAATCTCCATGAAATTGTGCAGAGATAACCTGGAAAAAGGTGATCTTTCTATAGAACAGGAGCACTTAGATATGGAGTTCTTTTGCAATAGCTAGTCCATATTACATTTAGAATTCTTTCTTTGGAATTCTCAATTTTTTTTATTGAACTTTAAAGTAGAGAATGAAATATGGTCAGATGTTACATTGGGTCAACTACTTCACATCTGTAGTAATCCAGGCGTTTCTCTTACTTTTTTACTGTTTGCATACATTTGCAACATCAGTTTTCTAAGTGCTAGAAAATCAGAAGTTAATAGAGGTTTCCTTGTATGCAGAAATACAGTTTTTAAAGCAAATTGATACATTCGCAAAACACAAGTGGGAACATAAGTCTGTACCCTAGCGAGATGGAAGAAAGGAAATCGGGACGTGTTCTGAAGCCTATATTTGCACATATATGTACTGTTAAAGCTTTGGGCTTTCTGAAAGGCTGTTTTTTGAGGAAGCCACTATTTCTTGGGGTACTCTTGCTTTTCTAATTCCAAATGGTATGTTTAGACTTTACATAAATGAAAGAAGCTTCTTTATCTTTTTTTTTTTTTTTTTTTTTAGAAACCAGCTTTGAAGAAAGCCCTGATAGTTGTTCTACAGTGGTGTTTCAACCATAATTTCAGTGTTCGACTTTATGCATTAGTTGCCCTTAAAAAAATCTGGGGTATGTGCAAAACGTTGCATGTGGAAGAATTTGAAGCTCTGACACCAGTTATTGAATCTAGCCTTCAACAAGTGGAAAACATGCATGGCACAGGGTTAGTGACATTTTTCTGACTTACAGCTTAATGTTATTCTTCAGAGCCATTTGCAGCAAGCCTAATATTCTAAAATAGCACATGATAATATTTCGGGGTTTTTAGGGAGGGGTTTTTAAAAAGAAACGATGACTTGAAAATTGAAAGCTAATTATCAGCAAAGAAAATGAAGTGATAATTCAGTGTAGCATTAAAGTCTGAAAGCACCACAGGAAAACTCAAGGCGTGTTTGAACAATGCTCATAGTTTAGGGGTGGGGTAAGAAAAGACTGTCAGAAGTGCTTAATTTTCTTACCTGATGGGTTTTGAAGCAATACGAATCGTTCTTCCAAACTAGTACAAGTAAATTCTCAAATAAAAAAAATATGAAATGTTTTCAGTGTTAATATTTGAAAAAACCTTTGTAGGAGAAAAATGGCTAGAGATGTTAATCTTAGGTAATAATTAAATGAGCTTTACAGAAATGCTTTTCTGCTTACTGATTTGGAAATATAACAATTCAGTTAAATTTTGTACTATCTCTGTGTTTGTATCTTTTTTTCTTTTAGTCCCGTTTTTGGAGTTATTTAGAATTATTAGAATTTGTGACAGGGTTGTCAGCCAACATAAGCTTGGGACTGCTGCTGACAGGCCTTTTCTCCCCCGCCCCTGGATGAGAGTCACTGTTAAATCACCCCTGTCAAAACATGGGATGGAGAAAAGCAGCAGAGGAGGAGTCTGATTTTTTTTTTTCCTTTTTGACAGCTTAAAGTTGTCACTGAAGAGTAGGCTAGTATTCAGGTTCCTTCAGAGGCCTATATGTAATACCCTTTCTAGTGAACCTTGCTTCTTTTGATAATAGAACTTGAAGACATGTTATGGCCCTTTCTTGAAACATAAATAAAATTTATTTCCTGAGTGGTGCTCTTTCTGCTTTTTAAAATGGGTTCTTAATTGTTCAAGCGTATAGTAAATACAATCAGGTTGCCGTATTCCAATTTGACAATCAAAAAAATATACTTCAGTATGTTGCCTTTTTTGTGCATCTTGCATTACTTTCTGCAATTGCAGGAATGCTAGAAGGAACTGGCAGCGAATCCAAGATCACTTCTTCTTTGCAACGTTTCATCCACTTGAGGATTACAGTCTAGAGGCAAGTCCAAGGCTACTGCTGATCATTGTTTTTTGTAGTTTAACAACTAGATTTTTATCTCTCGTTGTATGTTCTAATATAGTATGAATAATGATCAACTATTGTTCATTTAAAAGTCTGAAAAATTACTTCACCTAAATTGTGATGGATTTTAGACTAAGACTGCAGCTTAATTCTCTAATACTGTGTTAAAAACCTAGGTCAGTTAGGAGGAGGTATATGTGATGAATGTGCTCATTTGTGTGGGAGTTAATCAGGTTTCATATTTGTGGCTGGAAGAGTTACTTAATAACTGAAGAGCATGTACTTAATCACATGTACTTGTTAGGATTTTTGAAACCTCTCCTGTTCTTAGAGTGACTTGAGGTTGCTTAACTACATTGTTGTTGAATATGTAGGGTTACAGATATGCAACTCCTCTTTTTCAGCTATCCTTTTTGCCATAGCTTAAATAACTGAGAGCTGAATAAACACCGAGGGAATGCAGGAAAAATAAGGGTGCAGATAAAAATAAGAGACAGAGGAGCTAAGCTGAAAATTGACAATAAACATGAATGTGAAAACGGATACACGTGTTCTGGCACAAATAGTGCCATCTTTCAGAGGAGGAATCCTTTTTCTTTTTTTAACTGATGTTCTGTGAGATATTTTTGTGAACACTTAAATATGCTAGATATGACTTAGCAAAATTCAGAAGCAAAAATCCTGAACAAGGGGGTGGGGGGAAAAGCAATGTATTAACTTCTAAAGTATTCAGGGTGCATTTTCACCTTCATCTTGAGGGTGCACTGGGATAAACAAAATATTTGGGGTTTAAACTCTCATCTTACTCAGCCTTTCCCTTAAGGAGGGTGTTTGTTCCTCCTTGATAGATTGTGGTTAGCTGTGTTGGTACTGCTGAGTTGGATTTTGCCACTAGATTTTAATGCTTTTGACAACGAAAGTAGTCAATGAAAAGTTTGGGAAAGTTTGGGGGATCGCACTATACATAAAGTGATGAATATTGAGAGATACATTAGTAAGTTATGTCAAGTGCCAAGAAAAACAAGTATTAAAATCATAGAATACGAGATAAAATGTGTGTCTGATAAAATTACCAGAGGTTAATTTATTATCTGTTTTGCTTGCTTTAATAGTTCTCTGCTAATAACACTGTGTTGTGTTGCAGACAATATTTTACACTCTTCCCCGCCTTTCGGAACTTGCTGAAGATGAATGGATCTCAGTTGCCAAATTTAACAGATTCACTGATGTTCATTTGCCACCAACATTTCAGTGGTATCATTCTCGAACGGAACTTCGTGATCTGAAACCAAGTGACTGGTCTCAGCAAGACATGGGTAAAATACAGCTAATCTATATTAAATGTAATTATTTGTATATAGTAGCTGTATATATCTGTCATGGTTTAACCCCAGCCAGTAAGGGCCACGCAGCTGTTCTCTCAATCCCTCCCCCAACTAGGGTAGGGAGAAGAGGAGGAAAAAAACCCAAACTCTCACTCTCATGGGTTGAGAGGTTGAGATAAAGACAGTTTAATAGGACAGTAACAGAAGAGGAAATAATAATAATGGTGAAACAATATATAAAATAAGTGACTCAATGCAATTCCTTACCACATGATGATCAGTTGCCCAGCCCATCCTGAGTAGCAATGGCAGATTCCCATCCTCTGGGCAATCCCAATTTATATACTGAGCGTGATGTGTATGGTATGAATATTCATTTGGCCGGCTTGTTCTGGCTCTGCTCCCTCTCAGCTTCTATGGGAATCTGAAAAAGTCCTGGACTTCATGTAAGCATTACTTAGCAACAGCTAAAACAATATGTTTGATGGACATTCTTCTGATACTAAATCCAAAACACAGCAGCTACTAGGAAGAAAATTAACTCTCCCAGATGAAACCAGGGCAACATCTGTGTTCAGTCTGATCTCTTATGTTATCCTGCTGAAGTACACTTGTATCTATGTGAGCAGAGTATGTGCCATAAAATAATAGTAGATGTCTAATGGTGTCTGCAGTATTACCACTTAGATAATCTTTACTGAAGCAATAGTTTCACTACCACTTGCATAGCTGTATGACTAATGCTTGTTTTTACAGGTTCAAATTCAGTTGAAACAGATAGCCAGACAGAATGGACCGACGTTCAGAAAAAGATTATACCCTGGAAGAACAGTACTCCTAGTTCAGACCTAGAAATGGTATTTCAGGATCGTGCTGCTAAACTTGGTAAATCAAACAGCAGACTGATTGTGGTGGCTTCGCTTATCGATAAACCTACCAATTTAGGAGGTAAGGTTGATTGCACATTTTTAAACTTTTGTTTTAGACCGTAGAGCCCACTTGGATAGTAAGAATGAATTTCATCTTGTGTTGATAATTAGAAAATTATTTAAGTATTATCCTGGAAGAAGCTGGTAACCAAAAGAAACACTACCTGCTTCAGAAGAAGGGGTCCTCTATAGTTAAGAAAAAAATAAAGTACTTACACATAGCATGCATTAATTACAACTTTGCTGTAAATCACGCTCAGTTTCTTACTGATTTTTATATTCTTTGTTGGGTTTTTCAACTGTGCATGCAGTTACAGGAAATAATTCGCTTTTACCTCTTTTTTTTTTTTTTTGTATAACAATTAAACCAAATCTTGTAAACTGACTAGTTTCTTGTGATTGTCGGACAGGAAAGTGCCCCTTCCTGATTAAGTCCTCCTTCACAAAAATGTGTAAGCTGTGGTATAATAAATCCTGCAAATACTTTATTGCACTGTGCTTGCTGTTGTCAGCAGTTTAAATAACTGCAGTGAGACTGTTAATGAAAAATAAGCCCACAAGCTGGTGCTGTCTGCACTGTAACGTGTCATTCTCTCAAGACTTTCACTTCATAGGTACTGGGATTAGGGTTTACACGTGTGCATGTGTGTCCATTCCTGCCTAGGCTTTTACTTTGTGTAATTAGTATTGTAGAAGCACATTGTCAGACATAGTGCTTTCCTAATTTTTATCTTTCTGCTAAGTTACAAAATATATTTTTTTTTCTGGTAAATTACATGGAGCAAGGTGTGACTTGGAACAAGAAGCACCTGAAACTGATTGAAAATACAGGACTGAAATAACCATTTCTCTTTTGGATTCTTTGTCCTTTTTCACTTGCTAAAGTATTCTGGCTTGGTGTTTTATTTGCTACACAAAAATCACTTTAATTTTTCTATTTGTAGGCTTATGTCGTACAAGTGAAATATTTGGGGCATCTGCACTAGTTGTCGGCAGTCTTCATCATATACAGGATAAGCAGTTTCAGCATCTCAGTGTTTCTGCAGAGCAGTGGCTCCCCCTTGTTGAGGTGAATGGAAATATCTTAATAGCTAAAAAGTGTACTGTACCTCTTCAGGTCATCAGATGCGTAGTTCAGTGTCTTACTTTTTTTTTTCCAAAATGAACTTTTAATTTAACAGAAGCTCCTGCTGTTATCTCTGAGACTTAATCTTGAGTATTTTGGAGTAAACTTTGGGTCAACCTCATCTCATAAAAAAGATTTTTTTAAAATACTTTTAATTTCTTATTGCTGTGATAAACTGATGATGTGTGCTATCATTGTTAAATCTTACTGTTATATAGCGATGTGTTGGAATTTAGTATTTATTTATAACAGTTGAACAACACTTCATTTATCTTGCTTGGTCCGTTGCTTTTGGCAACTTCATGGGGATAATCTTTAAGTTTGCCTGAAGTTAACTTGTGCCAAGCTTTTAGAACCTATTATCTAGCTTACAAAACTGAGGGCTTCAACCTATGTGTTTAGTATTTGTTAGATACTTTATAATAATCTACTTTTCAAGATCAGCTTTGTTTAAATCTGAAAATTCAGTGCAAAATTATTTTTTTCACAGTGTTTCTTTCCAGCCTATAAAGATTTTTCTACAGAACAAGATAGCTGTAACGGGTTTTGCCTAGAACAGAATAGAGAAGGAAACGCTGTTCCTAATCTCTGTACAGAAGTGTACTGATGGTAGAATTTCTGTTGCATGAAGACATTGGCATTTAATACAAGTAAGCAGTTTAGAAGAGTAGCGTGAAGACAACCAAGAAATTCTTCACTGCAAGCTATCACAGGTTGTAATGCAGGCATGTCAGGCAACGCGGCTGCAATACTGGCTGTTTTATTGTTTTGGGATGGGATTCCAGGTTAAATAAAAGCTCTGCACCTTGTCCCTGTGCACGAGTGATGCTTTTGCATTCCGATGTAAGATTTGCAGCTGTCAGAAGCACAGAAAAGCCTTTGTTCATTGTTTTAGTGGAGTACATTTTTGTGGCTTTAACTTAACCTTTTGTGCTATTGCTGAAGAGCTTTTAAAATGGTAAACTATGTATATGGACAGTGTCTTTGGGAATAGAAATAGTTAATCTTAAAAACTGTCCAGGTAAACTGATTTTTACAGTAACTTCTGAAGTTTACAAGTGGCAGTATTAAAATATTTATATATTTCTCTCTCCTTTTTATGGACAGGTGAAACCATCTCAGCTTGTTGATTATTTACAGCAGAAGAAGACGGAAGGCTACACTATTATTGGTGTGGAGCAGACAGCTAGAAGTTTTGATCTTACAGAATACTGCTTCCCAGAGAAGTCGCTCTTACTACTGGGGTAAGAACACACACTTCTTTGTAAATGTACCTCTTGCAGTCCCTCCCTTGTACTATCGGAGTTTGGTCATATGAAACCCGACTGACACTAGCAAAGGTGGATTTAGAATGGGAAGTGATTATGGAAACAGCAGAGCTTGGCTCTGCGTGCTGAGGAGTGGGAGGTGTTGATACCTACTGAACAATCCTTCTCCTTATACTTAATAACCTGTCCACACACTGTAACGCCTTTTTTTTTTTATGGGTGGAGGTAGCAAAAAGCACGGATTGCAGTTTTCCAGGTGTGATGGAAGTACCATCTGTTCACTTTAGTGATGTGGAGCCCTGTACAGGTGGGCTGCAGTGAGCTCAGGAAGGAGGGCTGCCCCTCTGTACTGCTTAACTTGGTGAGGAGGACTGGAGCAGAGTGGGACTGTGCATAGCTGGGAGATGACTTAAAAATTAAAGATGAGGCACAGAACAAAGTAACAAGTTTTTGCAATACAAGCACAAGTTGGGAGGACTTTGGAGAAAAACATTAATCAGTTCTTATAAGCCGACAAGCCTGAGATGTGACAAAGGGGAGGCTTTCCTCAAGAAATCTAGAGGAAAGTGCCTACAAGTCAGAAAACGACTGGAATTGCAGGGCCGCTGAGTGAGTCCAGGAAGAAGGGCCTGTCTGTCCTTCTAGGACAAAGTGTTTTTCAAACCTTTTTCTATGTAGCTTGTCTTCAGAATGTAGTTCTCATAATCACTTTGTTCTCTTCTGATTAAAAGCATAGTTTTAATTACTGATAAACTTTGGTATCTTCTGGTGTGCTCATTCTGAAGAGGAGAAACATTTCCGGTTCAAGGCTTTGATCAGTCTTGATGTTTCCCTCATACCAAGACCTCGCTGAATGTAAAGTGGGCAGCAGCTGTTGTGCCAGCAGCTCCATGCCCTGGTCGCTTCATCTATAGATATTTGGTTTGCTATATATGGATAGTTTCAAAATAAAGGCAGAGAGGGAGTCCTTATGTTGGTCGTTCAGCTATTGCTGGACCAGTGAATTACAGTGCTCTACCAGTTTTCCTAAATCAAAGCTTAGCCAGATCTCCCATGTTTCCTTTCTATTTGTATTGCTGCTTTACAAAGAAATAATTTTGGCTTTCTAGAATGCCTGTCTTTTCTCAGATGTGAGTTACTGTTTCTTCTTTACTAGAAATGAACATGAAGGGATCCCAGCAAACCTGATTCACCACCTGGACGTCTGTGTGGAAATTCCTCAGCAGGGTATTATCCGATCACTCAATGTTCATGTAAGCGGAGCTCTGCTGATTTGGGAGTATACAAGGCAACAAGTGATCAAGCAAAAACAACAAAAATAACTGCCGAGAGTTTCGTGCCTTATTGTACAGCCGGGTGACATCCTGTGGTGCTACAGCGTGAAATTCTGAATAGATGAGATGCAATCTCAGGGTGAATTGAGGATTCTTAAGTTTTGCATGTTTTGCTCTCTTGTAGTTCAGACTGATTTTTTTTAAATGCCTTATTAATACTTTACCTCCTTAAATAAAACTGTTGCATTGGAAATAAATACTGTTTATATTGTACGTGGTGTGCGTGATTTTTCTACTGTTTGTTAGAACATCAGCACAGTACCAATCCCAACCTCAAAACATGGGCATTTTACTGCAGTTACTTGGACTGTGATGACCACGCTTGAAATTGAAGTGGTGCCTTCCTACAAGCACAATCAAAACTTACTGTAGCCAAAGTATTTGATGCCTGGAGCATCTAGATACAGTAGATCATATAATTTTTGCAAGGTAAATTCACTTACATTATTACATTAAAGGCTATCCCTTGTTTAAATGCCTTCCATGGTCAAGTTTACTAATCCTGCTGCAAACAGTCTGTATCTTTACATGGAGCTGCATCAGTAAGGTAATCAAAAGCATTAATTCATACAATAGTCCATAATGTGAGAATCATGATAAATAACTGCCATACTTCTAATAGCAACACTGCTTGAAAACTGACTGTTACAGCTAATGTAAAGATTCCTACTCAAGATATGTAAAATACATATTATATGCACAGGATGCATTAGGTCATCTACTGCCTGCTGTTTTATAAACTGATGTCTGACTTAACTGGTATTTGTTGCTTATGTTATCCCACCACCTCCTTTTGATGAGGAGGGGAAAGTAGAATGGATTTTTTTTTTTAATGGAAAAGCTGATTCACTTATTGAAAAATGATTTTATTGTTCTTTTGAATATGTACATTACACTATTAAATAATCATTTATTCTGGTGAAACAATTTGACTAATTATACATTCAAAACCTTAGATTTGTGAACAGCCCTGCACCATATTTCTTTGACTTAGGGAAAAGCTGTCCATGACCATCTTTTTTCAGCAGGCACACGAGACCTTGCAATGAGAGCAGCAGTCTGCATTTCAGGGAGACCGTCGGGTTACCAGTTCTTGAGCTCAAGCAGCTCCTGTCGCTTTCTCATGCTTCTTCCTTCCATAGTTGTTCTCACTAGATCTATTTTGAAAGCAGAGTGCCTAAGACTTTCCAGCAGCTTCTGGAGGATGGTAACCTTCTGTTTCAAGCTTTTTTTTGTATTTTAAAAAGTCTCTTCTTTTGTCAAAATATTTAACCTGTTTAAAAAGAGAAAAGAGATTCTTTAGAAGAAATAAGCAGAGGAAAGGGCTTTGTGCATCACAGCAAGACTAAGGAATAAACACTGAACTTCAGAAGGATTTTAACTTAATCCACTAGTTAGGAGTTTCTTGCTTTCTTGAAGCAGAAGAATAAAGGGTGAAGCGGGTTTGGTTGGTTTTTTTTTTACCATTCTGAAAGTTAACTTGTTTCCTGTTGTAACTGCCCCATTACTTCCATGGACATCTAATAAAAGTAGGCTGTTGCTTTGCTATTTTCACTGCTATGAACAAAGATTACTTGTAATGCAAAGATAAGCCCAGCAGCTTTTCTATGAGGGTCTACGTGACCTCTGAATGCGTTGCCTAGAGCTACCACCGTGTGTGGTGCAAAGCAGTGGCAGATGAAACCACCATCACTAGAGACAATGTATAACAGCGCTACAGTGCTCAAAGCGTAAGTCAGTGCAGCAGCTGTGAACGTACCTGTTGTTTTAACTGACCTTAGCCTACTGGTTCCAACAGGAACTGTTCCGCCCCTCAGACACCACTGTTACTAAAAGGCAATGACTGTTTTAAAAAGCTAAGAATTGCAGATTGATCTTAGGAAACTAAAAAGCCCAAGCAAATGAGTTACGTGTAAGATGATGGTTTACTCTGAAATTATACTGCATGAAGATGGGCATTCTTATGCACAAGAAGGTATAAGGTGCCAGTCGTGTCACGCCCCTGAAAGCCCTGTGTGTCACCTCCCTTCTATACTGGCCTGCCTTCTTTGATAACAGTAATTTCGTGCACTTCTAAAAGCTTCCAAGTATCTTTCANTGGTTTACTCTGAAATTATACTGCGTGAAGAAGGGCATTCTTATGCTATACTGGCCTGCCTTCTTTGACAACAGTAATTTCTGTGCACTTCTGAAAGCTTCCAAATATCTTTCAGGTTTTTTTTTTTTAATTAAACAATAAGCCTGTACACTTTTATAGTTGTGTATTTATGCTAAAGTTTGAGATCGTATTTTCTTTTCCCTTTATTCTATATACTTTATACTACTGTCCATAGTTCCTGGGCCAGCCAGTAGTCCACTCAGGACTTTTAATTTCCTGACAAGACCAAAAGTGTGCAAACCATGTTACATGTAACAAGGGTGCCAGGTTATCGGGAAGACACTGCACAAGAACACAGGTTCTGCAATCGTAGGATGGTTAGAGTTGGAAGGGACCTGTCCTGGGCAGGGACACCAATCCCAGAAGTGGAAGTTGCATGATTTAACAAGGTAAATGTAAGGAGTGTGTCCAGAGGGACACAAAGGTGATGAGAGGGCTGGAGCACCTCTGCGATGAAGACAGGCGGAGAGAGTTGGGGTTGTTCAGCCTGGAGAAGAAGTGGCTTTGGGGAGACCTTATGTGGTCTTCCAGTACCTACGGGGAGGGGCTTTTTACAAGAGCATGTAGTGAGAGGATGAGGGGTAATGGCTTCAAACTGGGAGAGGGCAGATTTAGATTAGATACTAGCAAGAAATTCTTTACTGTGAGGGTGGTGAGGCACTGGAACAGGTTGCCCAGGGAAGCTGTGGCTGCCCCATCCCTGGAAGTGTTCGAGGCCAGGCTGGGTGGGGCTTTGAGCAGCCTGGTCTAGTGGGAGGTGTCCCTGCCCATGGCAGGGGGTTGGAACATGGTGATCTTTAAGGTCCCTTCCAACCCCAACCATTCTGTGATTCTGTGACTTGTCCCTGCTGCTGCCAAGGCGCGCAGAAGCGCTCGGCTGGCTCGTCAGGAGCCCTGGCAGGCCGGGGGACGCGTCGGGAGCGGCGGCTGCTCACCCACCCACTGCTGGGGACAGCGGGACTCGAAGGACCGCCGCAGCTTCTCGCACATGGAGGCGTCGTCGGCGTGCCGGTCCAAGCACTGCCAGAACTCGTCCCGGGCGTCCCAGCAGGCCTTCCTCTCCTCCATCGTTGGCGCCGACATCTTCGCTACCGACCCGCACCCGCCGACGGTGGCTCCTTCCACGAGCGGGGCCCGACGCCGCCCTGCCCGCGGTCCCGGGGAAGAAGGTGCCGCCTGAGGGGAGGCCGCGGGCCCCGCACGGCGCTCGCCCGGCGAAGGTCGCGCTCCCGGAAGCGGTACCGGGCGGTGCTTTACCCAGCGCGCAGGCGCCCCCCCGGCGGCGCGGGGCGGGATTGGCGGGCGGCCCGGTTGTCCCGCC
>VXBO01001801.1:92980-151707 GCA_013400135.1 Rhinoptilus africanus | reverse complement strand
CCCCGCGCGCCGGAGCCCTGGTCGCCATGGGGACGGGGCGGCCGGTGCCTCTCAGGGGCCTGCTCGGGCCGGGGCTCCCCAAACCCCCCCCCAGCCCGCCCTTCCCGGGTGCCTTCCCCCGGGGAGGGAGAGCCCTGGGGCCGCCAAAGGCGTGTTGAGAACCCCGGCGGTTCGGTGGCCTGGAGGCAGTTGCGTGCGCCTGGTAAAAAACGGCTTGTCGTGACGGACTCTGACTCTCAGTCAAGGTGGTGGTAAAAGCAAGGAAGAAGAGCTGGTTTACACCAGTGAAAAAAAAAAAAATAAAAAAAATTACCCGTGGTAAGAGGGGTAAAATAATACCTGAAGTCTGTAAGCCAGCCGGGTGGGCGGCGGGTGAGCTCAGCCCACCAGCAACACCAGGCCCGAGGCTGCTTCCTGCAGTGCTGGTTAAAAAGCATCCAGGAGCAAACTGTTTAATTATCTTGGCGGCATTTCCTGGTGGCAGTCAGACCCTGTAGCCAAGGAATTGATAGTCCTCCACGTTGTCAGCCTGGAACTGTGAAGCGGTTTTGAAGCTATGGTGTGTGTTTCCGTAGTAACACACTGCAGTTTTGGGAAGAGTGACATTTTGGCAGCAGGGAAGAGCCTAACTCTGCAGGGTGCTGAGTCCCTGGCAGCTCCCTGGCCAGCAGCTTTACCAGGAGCTTGTCTCAAAGGTAACTTCTTAAGCCAGGTGATAGCCAGCCCCAGCAGAGGGGGGTGTGATACTGGACCTGATGGTCACCAATGCAAGGGAGCTATTTGGTGACTGCGAGACTGGGCGGCAGTGATCATGCACTGGTGGAGTTCACAGCCCTGAGAGCTACGGGTCAGGTGAAGAGTAAAGTCAGGACCCTGAGTTTTAGAAAAGCAAAATCCCAGCCCTTCAAGTAGTTAGTCAGTAGTACCTCCTGGGAAACTGCCCTCATGGGCAAGGGAGCAGAACAGACCTGGCAGATATTTAAGGATGCTTTCCGTAGGGTGCAAGAGCTCTCACTCCCCAGGTATAAGAAATAACGGAAGGCAAGAGACCAGCATGGCTGAGTCAACACATGCTGGTCAAATTAAAGGGCAAGAAAGAGATGAACAGGCAGTGGAAGGAGGGACAGGATTCCTGGGAAGAGGGCAAGTCCTTCTGTGATGGACTGACTACATCAGTGGACAAGGGAAAAGCTACAGGTGTTGTCTATCTGGGCTTCTGTAAGGCCTTTGACATGGTCCCCCACAACATCCTTCTCTCTAAATTGGAGAGATACGAATTTAATGGGTGGACTGTTTGGTGCATGAGGAATTGGTTGGATGACCACATCCAGAGGTAGTGGTCAACAGCTCAATGTCCGGATGGGGATCGGTGATGAGTGCTGTCCCTCGGGGCTCTGTACTGGGACGAGCACTGTTTAATATCTTCATCAATGACATAGACAGTGGGATGGAGTGCACCCTCAGCAAGTTTGCAGACAACATCAAGCTGAGTGGTGCAATTGACACACCCAAGGAACGGGATGCGATCCAGAGGGACCTGGACAAGCTCAAGAAGTGGGCTCATGTGAACCTCATGAGGTTCAAAAAGGCCAAGTGCAAAGGTGCTGCACCTGGGTCAGGGCAACCCCAGGTGTCAACATAGGCTGGGAGATCAAGGGATTGAGAACAGTCCTGCCGAGAAGGAGCTGGGGGTATTGGTGGATGAAAAGCTGGACATGAGCTGGGAATATGTGCTTGCAGCCCAGAAAGCCAACCGTATCCTGGGCTGCAATAAAAAAATCTTGGCCAGCAGGTTGAAGGAGGTGATTCTGCCCCTCTACTCCGCTCTAATGAGACCCCACCTGGAGTACTGCCTCCAGCTCTGGAGCCTTCAGCACAGGAAAGCCATGGACCTGTTGGAGCAGTTCCAGAGGAAGGTCACAAAAACGACCAAAGAGATGGAAAACCTCTCCTATAAGGACAGGTTGAGAGAGTTGGGGTTGTTCAGTCTGGAGAAGAGAAGGCTCCAGGGAGACCTTATAGCAGCCTTACAGTACTTAAAGGGGGCCTAGAAGAAAGGCAGGGACAAACTTTTTAGCAGGGACTGTTGCAATAGGACAAGGGGTAATGTTTTTAAACTAAAAGAGGAAAGATTTAGACTATAAGGAAGACATTTTTTTACAATGAGGGTGGTGAAACACGAACAGGTTGCCCAGAGCGGTGGTAGATGTGCTATCCTTGGAAACATTCAAGGCCAGGCTTGATGGGGCTCTGAGCAACCTGATTTAGTTGAAGATGTCCCTGCTCATTGCAGGAGAGATTGGACTAGATGACCATTTAAGGTCCCCTCCAACTGAAACTCTTCTAAGGTTCTGTGATAGCCTTCTGGTGCATGAGGCTGCTTGGTAGCCAGGTCAGGGAGTGGGTGCTGCTGCCCACCTACTTTACCTGAGCTAGGTTTCTTCCTTAGCATGAGATAGTGGTTCTGGCTGGAGGTGGTGGGCATGCTTTCCAGGTTCTCCTTGCAGGTGGCTCACTTGTCTCAATACAAGAAAAAGTAATTTAAGCGAAGACCAAGAATTTGCACTTCTTCAGCAGAGCCTGCTGTAAGCCAGCCAGATTTGGAGGGGATTTTGTTTGTCAAAATACCTAACCAACCTCTTGGAAGGGATATTGTTTTGGAGGAAAGTGAATGCAACTGCTGCTGTACACTGAGCTGTATGTAACACAGTCCATGTTCTCATCCCTGCCTGTTTCTTTAACTACCTTCTGTTTGCTAGACTATGATAGGTAAGAGAAATTCGGTAATTTAATTTCTAATAGAACAGGGGGTTTGTGGCGAGTGGAAGTCACTCCAAAAGTAGAACTTCAATTATATTTTCCTGTTGAAAAGAATTAATATAGAAGTAAATTTATATTCCAGCTTACTTATGACCCTTTTGCACTCAAGCTTTTGTGAATCAAGCTTTTATAGGCATGAATGTTGAAAAGAAAATTAATGTTAGTCTCAAGACTGAAACGTGATAATAGAAAATGTCAGTTGTGTTTTAGATTTCAAAATCTATCATGCGTGTAATCTTGTTTAGTTACTGCATTCATGAAACAGAGGGGATAATATGATTATATATAATTAATCACAAAGCCCAAATAGCACATCTGGGAGACTTGTGATAAATAGTTTTTTCTTTAATGACCTATAGCACAAGAAATACTCACTGGAGACAATTGTAAATAACTCTGTGTAATGGATATTATGGAAATTTAGTGATCTGGTTTTAGAAGGTGCATGAATAGAAAAAAAAGAAAAAAATATCTAATACATTTTTAATGGTAATATTTCCATTTGGTTAAACTGCTATCATAAGTAGGTGGATGTTTTTGTTGTTAGTTAGCCAATTCTAAGTATCTATCGTTAGTCTCTTACCTTTGGGAAGTGTGCCCAGGAAGTAATAAATAGGGTATTTATAATAGCCAGGCAGATGTAAATGTTCTAGAAAGATGGGAGGCTGCAAAAATTCCAGATTTGTTAGGTGTGCTGGTTGCCACAGTTGAAGCCTTTGACTTACATTTCCATTTAGCAGTTAGTGAGACAGATGTTGAAGAAACAGATGCCTGTCTCCCACCCAAACTCTTGCCAGTGGTGTGTTAAAGTGAATCGTGTGGAGTTTATACAGTGGTTCAGCTCTCAGACTCTTTTGTGCCTGTTCTTGCTAATTGGGATACAGCATTGTGTGTGCTTTGCCTTCCAGTTCACATCTAACAGATCTCTCCTTGCCTACAGCCTTACTTACTCCATATATAATTGAAATTTGCCCAGCAGATTCTGTATTGGCAACTGTAATGATTTCTCCTTTCATTTTGGAAGCAATTAGCGTGTTACAGGTGTCCATAGGACTAATAATGGAAGCACTCCTTGGCATACTATAGCTGCGTTCAGCTTTGTGCTTAGACCAGGAGCTCAATTAATTTGTTTTTCTTGCATTGAAAGAGTCCGAGATATGACCCTTACCCGTAATAGATTTTCAGGGAACTGGATTTAAAATGGAGTCCTTTAAGCAATATATCCCTATGTCCAGCTATTTATTTTGCTGGAAATAATAACGAAATCTTACCTGAGGTAGCCTGGGACATTCTCTTCTGTTGTTCAGCACCAAGCAGTTTTCTTAATAAAAATTTAAAGAATACCTAGCATGAGAAAGCTCTATATAAAGACTTTGTGTTTCTTGCTATGCCTGGTGAAAGAAAATAATTAAACAAAAAAAAGCAAAACAATCACAATGATTAACAGTGCCTGGTTTTATTATTAAAAAGGGGAATAAATTAAGCAAAGAAACACCATGAACTGCAAACACTGATCACCTCTTTCTACTCCTCTTTGAAAATGTTTTATCAGAGATTCCTTAAACAGTTGAACAGTAAGCATCTCTCTGAGTGGATCTCTTGAGATCCTGTGTGACCAAATTTCAGATTCTACTTTCATCCTTTTACGAGCTAAAGACCCTCATGGGTTACTCTTGGCAGTGGCATCAGCTTTGAAGATACAGTCTGCAAAGGCAAGTGTAGAACACTCTTTCTTCTTGTGGAGGGGAAGCATTTATACATTTTTATTGTTTAAAGTCTCCCTTATGTTGCTTTCTTTGTCTATTTTTGTGGTTTATTAGGGTTCAGTGAGACTTAAGTTCTCTTTCAAATAGGTCCTTCTTTAACAGAAGAGGTATTTTTTGTCTTTAAAACAGCTTTTCAAAAATATTTTAAAAACTAAATACCCCTCTTGTAGAATTAGACCACTGTAGAAAAGACCACTGATTTTTTGAGCGATAATTTTCAGAGCTTTTTAAGAGAATTGCTTAAGAACTGTCAGACAGTTAATGAATTCCTTAGTTAATAATTAGTAAGTTCATTATTTAGTAGACACAGATAATACTAAATTATCTATATTTATAAAGAAAATTACTTTCTCTTTACATAACCTTGCATTTAATACCAAACATTTGCAAAGAAAGATCTGAAAGAGGCATAATAGATTCTAAAAGTTTAAGAAATGTATAGTGTACTCATCTTTATTATTTCATAAAGACTTCATGTTGAGTTTTAATTTTATGAATTTCCTTTTAGCAATAATATGCTTAAACTTCTTTGGATGAGTTAGCAAAAGGGTTTTGAATGAATAAAGAAGGAGGAGAAAGATAACTATAGCAAATCAATTTTCTGAATCCCTAAGAAAATGTGTATCGTCACATTATTTTTCAACTAAATGTGTGTTGGGTTTCTTACCTTGATTTCCTCGTAACGCTGTCTTGGCTGGGTGTTGTGATGAGGATCCCTGCACTGGGGAATGCCACTGTGACAGGAACACAGACAATTAAGCACATTGCTTGGGACACTGAGGGAGAGACAGACGTGGAGGCTACTGCAGCTTTCTGCAGTAGCGCTGCATGTGTCGTAGGACTGGCTGTGGGGATTCATCAGGTAGCGCTAGAGGGGATTGGACTAGGAAGGACTAAGCCATCTGTGCAGGCTGGTGTGTTTAGTGATCTGAAGCCTGCTGAGAAAAGACTTGCTTGTCTTTGTGACCTCTCATGGGCATCAGTGGAGTATCCTATGGAACATATCCCGAAAATCACTAGGCTACCTAGAGGAGTGGTGATTATGATGAAGAAAAAAAAAACTGCAGGTTTAGGATTCTTTTAAGGTGATGAAGTCATTTGCATTAATTATAGGTGCTTGGTTTTAATGCCAATATTCCGTTTTTGTTCAGTTGTTAGGAAGGAATAAAACAGAAAAAAAGAGTATTTTAGGAAAAGCAGGCAATGGTAAGTTGGGAAGTCTGACTAATTCTTACTCTTCTCTTGGCTCCTGATTAGCATTCTTCAGGCTCACCAAGGAGGAGACAAGCTTGCTTTGCAGCAATGTTGATGCTCAGCTTTTTGCAAGAAAGCTAGATGGGAAACCGGGAATCTGCCTGTTCTACAAGCAGACTCCAATTTTCAAAGCTATGTAAATGGGAGAAGAAAACTCATCTTCTGAGTTTCATTTGTATGCCTTCAAATTTCTGTGGCATGTTATGTACTAAATGCAAAGAAGTAGTTCCTAGTTCTCTGAGACCAAACTGCATCCTATCATTCTTTATCAAAAATCCAGCTGCCTGCTTGCACTCAGGTATTGGATTTAATAATCCATCAACTGCACGGATTACCTTATGTTCACTATAAACGTTGTCTGTGAAGCATAGGTGTACTGTACCAGATGGGATTGCTTACATGCGCACAAAGGCAACATCATTTTCAAACACGGTGAGTATTTGTTCCCAAGATAAATAGCAGTTTTCTCAGCAGCCAGGCTAGCAAGTGACATGCCTTTGACCAAATTCAGAATCATGCAATGAGAGAGAGATGGTTTTGTTTACAAGTCAGGAAGGCATTTAAAATGTACAATTGGCCAAAAATCACAAGGAGAGTATTACACAACTTACTCTGCTTCCTAGGCTGCAGTCATTAAAGACTTGGCAGCTTCAGAAGCCAGAGGGACAGTGAGACCTGTCACTGGGAGACAGCACAGCTATGTTCACCAGCCCATAATGTATGCTGGTGGGCGGCAGGGCAGGAAATCCAAGCTGAAGTTCACATTTTGTAAGTCCTTACTACAAACCCTGCTGCTTGGACCTCACTACAATCCAGCTTTTGGTATTCTTTTAAGAATCTTTTAAGCGTCTGGGTCAGTTGTGTGTATGAGCAGAAGCTGGAGTTTGGAGTTGGTGGCTGCCTTTGCAGCCCCCCTAAGAAAAGGCAGAGGAGAAGTCTTGTCCTTTCATATTGAAAGGAGTCTGAAGGGTCGAGACTTCCCACAGACTTGTGTTGGCCCTTTTTTTGAGAGAATAGGAAGCACTGCAGTTAGATTTCTGAAGAGTTTCTAATGAGGCTTCTTACCAAAGAAATGAAGCTACTGTGGATCAAAACAGAAGGTTTTCTTGCGGACTAGTAACTGGTTAGTGAGGCAGGAAACAAAGAGTGGGAATAAATTATTGCTGTTCAGAAGGAGAGAGATTACCAAAGGAGCTGTGCTGAGGCCAGTCTTCTTATATGTAATCATAAATGTTTGGTCAAAAAAAACATTTACTAATCATATTTTTTTACTGATTCAGGAGAGTGAAGACTCAAACGGAGAGATAATCAATCACTGTCCTGTGACCAGGCAGCACAATAGCTGGAGGCATTTAGCATTAATAGACACGAGGTAACGGACATGGTGACAAAGTCTAAAATGCACGATGAGGGGCTTCAAACTAACTGTTGTCACTCATCAGAAAGATTCTCAATTTATTGCAGCTAACTCTGCTGAAGCACATCTGCTTTACTTCTTTTCATTTGGGTGACAGATGCTCTGCAGTGATCAATGCACCGATGGCTGTCTTGGCATGTTAGGTGGACTGAATCTAGAACTGGAGGGAAACCTGGAGATGAAGAGCTGGAAGACTCTTTTGAGTCTTCTGAAGAGACCGTCTAGTTCAGCAGTAGGATTAAAGAGATGTCTCAGATGATTGCAGAGAAATTGCATATAACAGGTTCTTAAATACAGTACTAATGCGTGTTCCACAACCTCCCTTGTTTAAGCCTTTTCCAGAATAGTAACTCTCCTTGTAAATTCCACTCTTCATTACTGAGAAGTTGGTTGCATCCTAGTGTATCTGCGATGTGCACAGAGAAATACTGATTACCACCTTCTTTAGAATGATCTTGTGCATATATAAAGATCCCTCTAACAGACTTTCAGGTAGAAGAGAGAAACATGAGGCTTATTATTTTCAGACACATTAGTCTGAGCTACTGGACCTGTCCTTAGGAATGTGGTTTCATCTTAAATGAAGATGCAGGTGGGTATTTGGCTTCCTTTTTGCTTTCACAAGATCTTTCAGCTCCTTTTTTTCTTATTTCCCTTTTTAATGTTCATAACTTTCAGATAAGGTGCATGTCATTACAGAAATGGCTTAGAACATATCAGCTAAAGAAGAAAATCTAATTGCTTCTCTTTTAATAACGATGAGCTAATTAAATTCATCCATCAAAATCCATTACTGCTGGCAGTTTCTGCAAAGACACTGCACAGGGAAGCCTTCACTTTCCAGTGGCTTTGCAGGCCTGCAGGTACAGTAGCAGAAAGGTTTTTGCCCAGAAATGGCGTCCAGCTGGTGATGTTACCTTCCCTATAGATTGAAGATACTGTCTGTATTAACCATGACTAACTCAGTGTTGCACTAGTGTTGTTACAGAGCACCCTGAAGAGCTGGGGATGAGTGATATTTGCCTGAGCTTAAAGGAGACATTAATTCATCCCCAGAACTTGGTGATCTACAAGTCCTCTAGTCTACCCTCAACTCTCAAAACAGTAAAGGTACGTGTTGGTGTCAGTGCCTTCTGTTCATCTGTTGAGTATTGCGATTGGATTTCTGCCTTTCACAGCTATTTTCTGAAGACTACTGATATGAATACAACCAACCGAGCCAGAAGAACAGGAGACTTTTTTTAAAATAAGCCCAGCTCTGACTCATGTGTTGATGAAAGGCTCATGCAGTCACTGTGGAGAGCTGGAATAAAAGATTATGATAAAGGTAGCAGCAGGAGACAACTAGAGGCCAAGGAGAAAGACGTGTACGGGAGGGGGAGAACTGCAGTTCCTTCCCATGGATTCCTCACTGCTGTATTGTGCGACAGTAAAAGCTGGCAGCGGCAATGGGGTCTGGTGATGCTAGTTATTTTCCTGAGATTTTTTTTTTTGAACTTGCTGTTTTAACAGCCCCAGTGGATCATTACTGGTTTCCCCCTTTGCTGGAGGAGCCAAGACGCTTTGTGACAGCTAAGTTGGGGCAGAAAGCTGAGGATCCAGGTCAGCCCTTGAACAAGGGTGCACACTGGTGGCTGGCAGTGCTCTCAGGAGCCATGCAGTGGCAATGCAGGAGACCAGCTTCAAAGCCACCAGGCAGCAAGGCCTGATGTTGCAGGCACCTGTAGTTCTGCCTCTGGAAGAGGTTTGAGGTGGCCAAGAGTGGGTTAAAAGTGCTGGTTCCAGGCTTGTGTTGCCCTCTTTGGCAGAGCAGGTCCAGCCCTGCAGAGCTGTGTGGGGTCCGTACAGGCCAGCAGTGGGTCTGACTTGCAGGGTGCTGCGGAGGCTGCTCATACCACGTTGGCCTGCGAGGGCAAGCAGGGGAGCCTGCCATGACCCAGCCCTCACCTCCAAGGCACTGAAATTGTCCTGGGAATCCTTTAACAGTCCAAGATCAGGAGGGTTCAATCTTACCCTCACCTGAAGGGTGGCCCAGTTACAGCTAATGCCTTCTCAGAAGGGTTTGCTCTCTGCCTTGTTCTTCTGGTGGGAGCCAATGACTCCAGTACCTTTCACTCCTCAGCTTCAGATCTATGAAGCTTTGGCACTTACAGATGCACACACATACCAATCTGGACGTGCTGCTTTCTTGTCATTCTCCTAGTCACGTCCTGGGCTTCACTGTCTGGACGGTTTTGTTGAGCAGCTGCTCGCTGACAAGTCAGGTGTTTATCTTTAAAGCAAGACATTGCCTGAAGAAATGTAGGTCACTTCATCTGATTAATTTGTCTATGTGTAGTTTAGAATTGCTTAACATGGGTAAATCTAGTTTGTCCAGCTCCTATTCAGGAGAGAGATTGTAATGCATTCCTGCTTGAAATCCCGTTCCTCGTGTGTGTTCAGCCTGTTCTTGGGAAGGATGAGCCAACAGAAGCAATGACAGTTGCATCTGGTAAGTCACAGAGTTTTACATAAATTCCCCCCACAATCCATCCTGAATGTTAAAAAATCTGCTGCCATTTTAGTAATAAACACACATTAGTTGCTGGTTTTAAAGTGGTATTTAGAGCCTTTTGGATACCTACCAGACTGCATCAAACACACAGGAAAGTGGAGTGCGGCAATGACAGAAGATGTCCCTTACTGGGACTATGGAAAATGGAAGAACTCTTTGTACATTTTTCTCTGGCCTTGCCTCAGAGAGGGGCCTCGGGGAGGGGTGTGGGGTGCTTCGAGGATGACAAAATGATATGCCCGAAGATGGAGGTTTGAGATCAAGTCTGTGTGTGCCCTTCAGACCTGTTGTTAGAGCTGTATCTCTGCTCCCGGCCTGTGCCTTACCCTAGCCTGCTTCCCAAAGAAAGAGGTTTAAAATTCAGGTGTGCAACAGCCTCAGATTTTTGCTTGTGTGTGTATAAGCTCTGTTAGCAAGTCTTTAGTGCCTGTTTGGCCCCGAAGAGATAAGTAGGGAACAACATACAGCCTGGATTAGGGCCTAATTATTAACGTACAAACTCATGTCCCATCCATAGCCCTTAAATACCTGTGTGGCTGCTCACGGATGGTTTCAAAAGCAGATCAGCTTGTCCTTTGGTCTACTTCTGCCAGACACGTGTTTCTTGTTTGATGCCTAAAATCAGTTCTGCAGACAGATTTGTCCAGGAAGCCTGGAGCAGACTTTGCCGTCGAGGAGAGGCTGGCAAGCAGAGCATCGGTTCCAGCCTTGGTTGCTTTGATGATCGTGTCTCTCCCTTCTGATCACTTTGGCCAAAGACTACCCACAGTAAAACTGGAATAAAGGTGCAGTCAAGAGAAGGAAACAGATAGCACTGACCGAGGGTGAGTTTAAAATCGTTTATTATTTAGCTTTGCCAAACAGATAATGGAATCTGAAGTTGATTTGCTAAAATGTTTTAAAGTGGATGCCACCCCTGCCTGAGACAAAGAGGGCCTCAGTGGCAGCAGGGACCCTTAGGCTATGGCAGCAGTTCAAAAGAACACTTTTAATTTTGTATGCAACAATGTAAACTTCAAAAATAGTAAACTATAACCTTTCCCCCCCTTTTTACATAGCATGTGATCTATCACAGATAGAAATTTAATGGCGAACCAAAATCGCGTAAGTAAACATCCTGGTGCTTACAAGTTTCATAAAAAGTGTTACATTTGATGTAAATATCTTACATTTTTAACTCTTAACACTCACAATTATGGAGTAAAAGCAACTGGCGATTCACCCCCTTAGTCTGTGCTCTCAGACTGTACCTCAGCAACCACGCTCTTGCCAGCCCCTTTGATCATTTTTGGGTCGGATCATCCCACGCGTGACCGAGACTTCCCCTTCCTCACACTGGTGTTAGTCAAGCGCAGCTCCACACAGGGGAAGAACCTGTGCACGTGAGAAGAGAGCCAGGTCTCCCGCATGCAAACTTGCAGTCCCCTGGGCCCCACGTTCCCACAGAAGCCACGGCGCGTATTGAGGGGGGCATGTCCTGATGTCGGTGGGAATTTGGGGTCCCCCAGGGCCGCAAGCCTGAGCCCTGCCATCACAAGGGCCTTGCGGCGGGACCTCTTTCTGCGTGGATAAAGACAAGAGTTGTGTAGAAGGCACTGGATTTCTCTTGCATGATTTTAAACGTGGACTACAGTCGTGTGCAGAATAAGGAGATCTGGGCTCTAAACTGCTTTCTCTCTAGTGCTTTAGTGCAAGCGTTTTTAGCGCTTGAATTTTCTCCTGGTTGCAGCACAACGTGTGCGCATCTACGTAAAGTGATTTCCAAACCTCCTTTTTTCCACTCTTCGCCCCATCTTCCTGTCCCCAAAAAGATTCCCTTTTGGTTCCTTGAAAACTTTTAGAGTACAGCTCTGGTCAAAAATAAACGTGTGATGTAGCATAGCATTTGTTTCTTTTAAATCACAGTGTGCAATGCATCATTCGGTACCTAATGTTCAAAATGTCTGCCCTGCTTTTCATGAAAATCATTCTTTAAAATAACCTATGCAAATAATATATTTTGACTATATATTACATTCATTTAAAAAGAGAAGAGAGGTTCTTGGTTTGCAGGTTTGTTTTTTTTTTTTTCAGTGTACTACTTAAGTGAAAGGTCTGATGTGAAAAAAGTACAAGCAAACTGGACATGCCAAGACTCGATGCCTTAGATGGTGATCATATCAAAACTGTACAGGTATGTACACCGTGTTGGACAGGTGTGCTTCTTCCCAAGAAAAGACCTTTGCATCATCGTATATAAGGTTAACCACAAAGTTTTGGTAAAAAGAGCATTTAATGAGCAAAGGATGACATGGAGGGGCGAGTTCTCCGGCTTTTGTTAGGCAGTCCTGAACCAATGTCTCCATTCCCTTCGGGGATTTCTTCCTTCTTCCGGACTTTGAGACGTGTGAGGAGCTTTATTACCCAGACGTCCCATTCCTCGGGCAAGAGCAACAGGAGGAAGCCCAGGCCAATAATGATGATGGCAATTACTCGGACACTGTTGAAGACAATTTCACTCGTGTAGTGATCAACAACTGTGTGGGACATTGAATGGGTGTTATTACGTAGGAGAAAGCATTAGGGCAGTATCCCCTTCCCTCCCCCTGGCCTCCCCGGCTCTGAAGGCTGGCTGGGGCAGGAGAACGTGACCATGGAGGAGACGGTGTCAGGGAGGCCGCCCTTCCTGCTGGTTTAGCACACAGCAGGGCGCAGCTCCTTCAGAGCAGGCAGAGCTGGCCTGTGGGCTCGGGGCACAAAAGGGGACGATTCCCGGAGGTGCAGTTGATGTCTGCAGCAGCAGCACCTCCTTTGCTCGCCACCAGCACAGCAGCGACTCCCGCTGAGGTCCAGGTGTGCAGAGAAAAGGGCATTTCCCTTCCCTGGTACAGCAGCTCCTCCGTAAAAATTTTTCCTCATGACCCTGACTGCCCTGCTGAGTGCGACACCCTGCACGCCACTGAGCCACGCACGCACGCTGCGGGGGGAGCGCACCGTTGGGTACCAAAGTCTGCTGGGGCAGCCAGCGGAGCCCGGCTCTGCCTGCGGGTAGCCAGCAAAAAGCTGGGAGCTGTCTCCCAGTTCAGCACGCTGGGGTTTAGGAGCCTGGCTGGGGAGAAACGGCTCTGGTTTGGGCCAGGTTTGCCCCTGCGCTCCCCTGCCCAGCCCGCTGGGGCTCTGCAGGCTCTTGGCCTTCACTAAAGTTCAGAAAACGGACAATGCACCAGGCCGTGCCCACAATTGAATTGCCCGGTGTACTTGATAAACACCCGCAGCCTTATTTACCACGGCAAGCAGAATTACCAATACATATTTGCTCTAAAATGTAAGCACTTTTATTTGTTTCCAATTTAGTGTTAAGCCTGCCTTGAAGAAATCATTAAGAATTGATTTCTACTTCTCCATGGGTTTTCATCCCAGCCCAGAGAAGGATGACTTCAAATCTAGTTTGTTTTTCAGCACGCTGGCTTCTTCGGACAGTAATTTAAAAAGAAATTCTAGAGATTATGAACATTCATATAATGTTATACAATACATATTTAACACATAAAGTATACATTTTTAATCAGTGTGATCTTTGTAAAGATGAAAAACATGTTTAATAAAGCTATTTGCTTTTATCCCTGTTGTGTATTTGAAAGGCCGCAGAATTAATGCATTCATTAAGATGCAAGGCAGAAATTCTTACCCGCATTCACTGGGACACTCAGTACAATTCCAAGAGAAATCAAAGTGGGGTAGGTAATAGCAATCCCAAAATTTAGTAGAATATTGAATGCTGAAGAAGGAAAGAAAAACATCTTTTACTACAGTGAAACAAGGCAGAGGGAATGTCACTTGAAACATTTATACTCTGTATATGTAAGGCATATTAACTTCTGTTGCTACTCCTGGAAGATACCTGTGGACAGACATCCGCCCGCTGCATGTCCGTCTGCCTGAGACATTGCTGTTCCCAGGGAATTCTACATCCCGCTGGAGTCTAGTGGCAGGATCAGGTGGGTACAACCTGTCTCTCAGTGTAATGTGCAGTGACGCCCGCTCGCTACAGCGGCCCCCTTTGCCCTGCTGAAGGACTCAACACCACTTTCCACCTGGGAGATTTCAGCCCAACAGTCGCTTCGTGCTGGATACATTTTTTGTAGAAAAGCTGCCTCCAGCTGCGGGTGGAAGGTGCTGTAAATCTAACCCTCTTCCAGACAGGAACTTGCTAAATGTAATTTCATACAATGAAATTATAATATCATTGTAATATCATTACAACTGAATGATTACAATATCTCCGTTGTAATACCATACACTGTTCATGGAGTGTCTTATGACAAATTAATAATTGATTTGGAGCAAATTCACCCTTGCTTTAAGGTGATTAGCTTTAGCAAAGCCAGGAGAGCCTTGGCAATACTGAACTTGTCAGCAGCTGGGGCGCTGACTGGTTTCTAGCAGTACCTATACATATTGCACACCCCAGCGATCCCCTGCCAAGTTCTGCACTGCTTCCTTACAGAAAACTTCCAATGAGCCCACCAATATGTAAACGGGAGGTGCTTCTAGAGCCAAGCGTCGTGACTGCTCAGGGTAAGAGGAGCTGGGACTCAAGACGGGGCTGGAGAAGGGCTATTTCCAGTAGAAATGAAAGTTTGAGGAGGTGTGATGCTGTTATCCAGCTTAGGGACCAACTGTGTCAGCAGTCAACACATCTAGTTTAACAAGGAACAGCATCCCATTTCTGATGACCGTGAATCATTAAAGCTTGGATTTGGCATCTCGCCCAAGCTGGGTTCCCTTGGTGGCACAGCAGCGGCAGCAGAAGAGAGGAGTGCACCTACCAAATCCCCATCTCCGCTTTGCAATGCTACATTTTCAGAAGTTTCCTGCTCTTTAGGAAATTAGCTATTACCGAGGTCAGCAGAGGCACTGAAGCCTGGCCTTGCCTGCTCTGGCCTGGCCTGACCTGCTTGCTTGGGGGATGCTGATGAGCCCAGGGCAGTGGCCGGCCGTCAGGGCTGCTTCCCCTCACTGCCCGGGCAAGCGTCACTTGTCTCTGCGATGCAGAGGTGACGAGTAGGAGTTAGGGCAAGCTTTAGAGTTTAGTCCCACAGCACCTTCTAATGAGGGCCACAGTATTTTGGCTTGGCAAGAACAGCAGAGTGGGCTCTACATTGCCACCTAGGAACGGACTCTGCACGGTTTCTCAAGTTAGTAATTAGGTCAAAAAGAAGGGAAAACAGCTCCAGTATGGCAGAGGTCTGCAGCTTCCACCAGCAGCCAGTTTCTGGCACCCTCCTCCAGCCTGACCAGTGCCAGTGCCCCCTGTCTACTCACTCAATAAGAGAATCGAAAATCCACAGAGGTTTCCCCAGGGAATGATGTCGAAAGAGCTCCAGTACTCCACTTTGGTAAAATAAAGGATGACGGGAATACAGGTAACGAAGAGGACGTTGAAGACAGCTAAGACGGACAGGAATAAGGCAGCTTCTCCAAATTTAGCACTGCCCAAAAGAAGTTTGAATAAAACCTACGAGAGGAAAACACATGGGTTTAAAACTTTCTTGCACCGCTCCTCTGGATGCTGGTGTCCTGGGTCCAGTGGCTCCAAGCCTGGGGCGGAGGGGCTGGGTGCCGAGGGGTAATGCTTGCTGGGCACTTGAGACGGCTGCTCGTGAAGCTGTGGAGAGCAGCTTGTGTGTCCCAGCCTTCTCCCTCCTGGCACCCCCTGGAGCACGGGCAGCTGCCAAATGAGACCACGCGGGAAGGGGACTCAACACCTTTGCCCATGCACCTCCCGAAAGGGAAGGGCGCTAACCCAAACCTAGACCCTTCGGTCTTTATTCCGCATGCTCCCTTCAGGAAACGCTCTGGAAAATTGGAGATTAAAACTGAAGTCTTGGTGGAGCAGGGCAGGGCAGAGGAGAGGAAGCAATGTCACTGGTCTCCCTACGTGAGACACCACTGGCCCCGGCCTTGAGCTGCCGCCCCCGGAGCGCTGCGGTGGTGGGCAAGCACCGCCCGTGCTGCCTGGCCGTCCGCCCCCCTCGTCCCCCTGTGCACCACTGCCTGCCAGCGAGCACCGCTCTCCCTGCCTCCCAACGCCCGCTCACAGCGACGGACCGCTTTCTCCCCGGGAACTCATCCCCAGAAGGCAGCCTTGAGATCCCTGTCCCCCCCAAAAAGCAGCGGTGCCATGGGAGAGGGGCAGAGCTAGGCTCTAGCCTTGAATAACCCTCCCCGCCTGCAGATGACTCCGGAGCCACGGCCTTTCCTTGGGTCTGGAGTGCCACATCTCTGGTCTGGCAAGGAAATGCTCTTTTAAAGGAAAGAGCTGTATGAAACCCCTTATCTAAGACACAGGGTGATCCAAAAAAGTGAGCAGAAAGCACTGCAGCACAGCACTGAGCGACCCAGACAGACGCTTCCCAGTTTGGCGAGCCTCCCTGGATCGCTTGTGTTAAGGCTGCATGGTTTTCCTGGCCACTGTGCGCTGGAGGGCTGGTACGGTGCGATTCATTAGGCCAGACGGAGACGCCTACACCTCATCCCAGTCTCCTTGTCCGAGCCAGGGTGGGTGAACTGCACCCTACAAGCCCTTATTCCTCTCTGTGGACTGTGAATCTCGGCACCGTGAGCGGCACAGAGGCAAACGCACATTGGTGTCTCAGGCTAAGTGAAACGGCTCTCTGAAATGGCACGCCTGCATGTCCACCTTACGCACAGCGCTGTGGGCCCGGCTGGTCAGGATGAGACCTTGGTTCAGAGGCATGTGCTTTGGAATTTAAGCACATGATTTTTTCCACAATAAGCAATATTTTAAGCCCAGCGTAGGCCACTGGAGGAGAACTGTCAAGGGGAGGTAACACAGTGACTCGGAAAAGAAGCTAAATCTCTGCAGGGCACTTCCAGGGTGAGTAATTAAATCCAGCACCTACAGAAAAGCAGCCTAATTTTTCAAGAAAGTAAGGCATTTGTAAGTCTTTCCGTGGGCACTGGAGAAGACTTCCCAGGAAGTAGGAGTTTTTATCCTAAGTGAGGGCAGGCATCAAAGCAAGCGAATACCTGAGTGCAGTGTTGCAGAGTCAGCGTGTCCATGGCAGAGCCCCTCAAAGAAAGGCACGTGGCACTGAACTGCGTGGAGGTTTGCAAGTAAGACGAGCAATTAACGCGAGTAACGAGGGTGACTGGCATCTTTCTCGGGGGCAAGACCCAGGTGTGCTTACCTTGTAGAGAGCAGACATTGAGGCAGAGCCCACCACCAGGGCTATCCCAATAACGGAGTGGCTGTGAAACCCATCGGCGTACGTCATCATAACTATCCCTGCAATAGCAAATATAGCAGCCACAATCTGGTTGGAGACAAAGAAAGAAAGCGAACGGAACTGGACAACCCCCAACACGGTAAAAAAGAACCCATGAGAGCAGCTTTAAATGAGAGGGCAGTCCTGCATCATTGGCTTACGTAGAAAATGAGTAGCAAGCCCAGACCAGCAGCCAGGGAGACAACGCTCCCTTCCCTCGTAGCTTCCCCGGCTGCGGAGAAGCCGCAGGCAGAGCTGCGGGTGAGCGGCTGCCCGGGGGGGTGGGGTGTGTGCAGCAGCCCAGGGTCTGGGATGGAGCTGAATGGGGGGAATTTCATCTCTGTCACTGAGTCTTCCCACCAGCCTTCATCCCTGCAGCCTGTGCGTGACAATAACACACAAGTAATAATTCCCTGGCACTTGCAGGAAAGGCTTTGAGTCCTGTGGAGGTTTTGGAGGAAAAAGGTTTTTGAAATAAACAGGAGAATTAAGCTCATGCAACTACTTTCCAGTTCATACGTGTAATTTCAGAGAGCAGAGGGAGGTTTGGCCAGCCAGCCAGGCCCACAGCAATGCCTGGAGGGGCTCGCCCAAAGGGAGGTGGCACTCGGGGGACAGGCTGTCCCTGATTCAGCAGGAGACCCCTGGCTTCCCTGGGACTGCCCTGCCAGATGCCTCAGGCCTCCCTGGCTGGCAATCCTGGGGTGAAAAGGGCTTTCTGCATGCTCCCTGCTTCCTGGCTCTGAAGTGGTGCGAGGGACACCCTGCTTAGACCACATCCCCTTTGGCTGCACAGTCATGGTGATGCTTCTAAAGTGATTGGGATAAATGAGTTTATTTTCCCCCATAGCTGGATCAGTGCCAGCCAACCTTCCCCTCTCCAGGTGCCCCATCCACAGGCTGTGGCTGCCTACACATCCAAGAGCAATGGCCTCCTCTCACCTCTCCCGTTCACCACCAGAGATGCTGGGGCTGCTGTGAAGATGCAGGGGGAAAGCCTGTGTCCCCAAACTTTGCTGCTGCCTGCTGAGCAAGCTGCAGCGGGGGACCCCTTTTCCAGCTGCAGGCCCCCATCCCGGCAGCACCAGCAGCCTCTTCCCTGGGTTGAGCTGGGGCTGGTGCTGGGGGGGTGTCCCCTATACAGTTTCCACAGACTATCACGGAGCAGATCCCTCCTGCACCCTGACATCAACACCTCCAAACTCCCCAAAGAGGAAAAATGCCCCGTTTTTGCAAGCAGAAGGGGATCATTTTCTCCAAAGGTATTGCTGTAGAATGACAGGGTGGTGTTAAGGCCAGAAAAAAGCCCAGATCAGCAGAAGCTGACACTGCCTGGAAAATACAGCTGCTAATGGCATCTCAGCAAGAAGGAGCTTGAGCCTAGAAACCGCTGCACTGCTGTTCAAGATGCTGCATGAGCACAGCTTTTGGCAGGCTACGGAGGGGCAGGGTTTCCCCCAGCTGCACGGCCCCGCCGGGGGGCAGCAGCTTCTGAAGATGCTGGTTTATGACCTGACCAGAGCGGGGCCCAGCGCAAGCCGCAAAGGCTGGGGGTGCACACTGCAAATTCGGAGAGGTCCAGATAACGGCATCTTGGCTTGCAGCCCCCTCGGCATCAGATCCCTCCAGGCACAGCTGTGGGGCATCACTTCTAAAGCAAAGCTTGGTGGTGGTGGCATAACTGGGCCCTGCGGTCCTGGACAGGCTTCTTTTTAAGGAAAGGAGAGAAAAAATCCCGATGCGTGGCTCTACAGCAACGTAGGGCTGTTTCAGATAGGCAGGACTGAAGAAGCTCAGCAGCCCTCAGCAGTTCTCCCATGTCAGCCTCCTGGTGCTTGTCAAATAAAAATTCAGACACTGTGTGGCTTCAGAGGCACAAGAAAAAAGGCCACTGAATGAGACTAACATGGGGCAGGTGCAGAACAACGAAAAAGAGATTTGTCTTCACACAACATATAATTCCGCCAAGGACAGCTTTGCTGTTGCACACTGTGGATGCGAAAAGTTTACCAGGATAAACTCATGGAAGAAAAAAATCCATCAAGGACTATTAACTATAGGAACACCACTTCCATCTCAGGAAGTCCTTGAGCCTGAAATTGCTGGAGGCTGGAAAGTCTCAGGAGGAAATATCATTATAGGCTTTTCCTGTTTAGACAGATTTTTCTAGGTGTCCGCTACAGGCAGCTGCTGGAGCCACGCTCCTGGGGCAGACGCGCCTTTGCTCTGACTCAGTATGGCTCTTCCTAGAGCTGCAAGACACACAGCTCGGGCTTATCCGAAAGATGGCAACTCCAGCCCCTTCCGCATCCCCTGTGCTACAGCCCGGGTGACAAAGATGCAGCGTTTTCTGTAGCATCTGCTCCGGGTGTAGCCGTCTCCCAGCTGGGCTTGTCCAGGCTGTGACCAGGAGGTGACCACAGCCACACGCCGGCTGCGGCAACCAGCCGGACCCTCCATGCGTGTCAGCGAAGGGAGCCTGCCGGAGTCCCTGCTGGCAGCCGCAACTCCGCTGCGGTGGAAACTTGGAGGGCGCATTAATGAGCTGCAGAATGAGAAGTATCCAGCTTTGCTTTTAATGTCAGGGCACCGCTGGCTTCAGAGCACCTCCCGCTTCAGAGCACCTCCCGGGAGGCTGGGTCTCTGCCCGCTTGGGAAGGAAGACTGCGATTTGGGATTTGCTAGTGTAGCTATTTCCAAGTCCCACTGGCAGGTGTGCTCGTCTGTACATTACATACAGAGGAGGTACTTGCAAGCACTGTCTCTCTTGGATCCTGAGCTGTTTTATTTACTGGAGCATGGAGGGAAGCATCAAAGTCAAAGCTCAAAGCAAATAAATGCTGTCTGCAAACAGTTTTGCTGGGGCAGAGACCCCTGCTTCTCCTATCAAGTCTATCACCAGTGTCAGATGAGTCTCGCCCTCACCTCTTAGCCTGCCTGTCGACATGCCAGGCATGTCACATACGCTTCTCTGGAAGCCTTTCAGCCTATCAAGCATGTCATTAGCGGCCGTGACAGGCTGCTCGCACCGTGCCATGCCACGGCTACTGGCCCGCGGCAAATGCCTCCGCAGCACGGGGCTTGCAGAGGCAGCGCTTCAGGCACTCACACCTTCACTCCGTGTGTCTTCTCTGAAAGCCATACAGCAGCTCGCAGCCCAGTTGGAGCATCGCTCTGGGCACAGTGAAGGCAACGGGGAGAAATGCAACTTCATTACAGGAGATGTAGGCACTTACAAGTGCCTGCGCGGCGAGGATGGGATTTTGTAGCTTGCTCTTACATTTAAAATCCAGCCAAATTGTAATTTAAGTGCTTGTAGAGCTACCAGTTGCACTTCTGAAGGCCAAGTAGGATACTCGTTCATCCTTAAACCCCACTGAGATGCTGCCTGTCTCATCTAGCCTCTCCTGCAGCAGGCATGAATGGGGACACCCAAACACGTGGCCAGAGCCTTCCTGCAGCACTATCCACCCTGCCGCGCTGCCGGGGGGATGCAGTGGGAGCATGTGAGGGCTCCTGCTCGCCGCAGGGTGAGGCACCGTCCCCTCTGCAGCCCCGTCTGCCAAATGCCCTCTCAAAGAGTGCTTCTAAAAGGGTCAGCAGCTCTGACACAGCGTGGCCCCAAAGGACCTGTGTGCTGGCTCTCTGTCCCTAGGCTGCTCCTAGAGAAGCCCCAGCAGCTGTCCTTCCTCCTGGTTGCCAGCCCCAGGAAGGTGGCTTTGTTTTGGGGTTCGTCCTGAGGTTACCCCCTGGAACACCAGGCAGCGCCACCCTCCATGTCTGCTGCTTTTCACAGGGGCTGTACAGAAAAGGGAGATAAGGGTGAAGAAAATGCATCTCACCAGGAGACCCCAGACTTCATCCCTCTGCTGACAGAAGTGTCCCCAGCGCTCCCACGGTGTCAAAGCTGGGCAGCAGGACTGCCAAGTCTCTAGGGACAAGCATCTCCTCACTCACATTTTGTCACCGGTCAAGATCCACGTCTGGCCAAGAGGATAAATAAGCCCAGGCTTAAATAGCCCAGTCCTTCTGCAAGCCCCTTCCCCCTGCACTCAGACCCCTTGGTGGCCTGTCACTGGGTTGAGAGATAGCCATTTTCCTGCTTGGGATGGAGGTGGCTTCTCAGGAAGCAGCCCCTGCCACCCTTTCCCAGTGCCATGTGCCACAGTGTGGAGCTGGGATGTGTGGCAGGAGCATCACAGGGCCTCCATCACCCTGGCATCCGCTCTGCTTTATGGCTGCTGGGTTTTGAGTGAGTCGGTCTTTCTCAGGGCAGTGCTAATAAGAAACGAGGGACAGCTGGACATGGTTGAGACCACCACTCGGGTCTGCTTTCCTTTTCCCTCCACTCCTTCTGCACCTTTGGGAAGGTGGGGATCCAGAGCAGGATTTGTCCCCCAGCACATGTCATCTGCCATGACACAAGACCTAGCCTGGCCGGGAAGCTACTGAAGAGCTCCTCATCACCCTGGCTCTTCACCCATGGCCATGTACCCAGGAGAAGATGAGAAGCATTTCTGTTCCAGGGTGTGTGTGCCGCCGTGGGTATCCCTACATGCAGGCCGGCTTCTCTCCCCTCAGCCCACAGCTATATCCAGGGGTGAGAGACGGCACGTGCAGACCAAGGAGCAAGCTGCACACGCAGGAGACCAGCGGTCAGCCCTCCACACACCTCCTCTCCTGCCGTCCCAGCACCACTGCAGCTGACGGTGCCACCAGATGGCTGAAGACCACAAAAATATAGTGTTTTTTTTACCTTATCAAAATGGCCAGCACGTCCAGCTATGACAACAGTGACACTTCCCTGCCTCCAGGATCATTTCAGGATACCCTGACTTCTGTACTCAAAAACCCCATTTAATTTGTTTTCAGGGTACGGCTACCTGGGCAGATGGGTGGGCAAGCGCAGACACCAGCTGGCCAGGCCGGGCTTTTGGCAGGTACATTTTGCAACGATTCCCTGAGCAGCTTCTTGGCTGCCACCACCGCAAGGCTGGCCAAGCTCTCCTGCCGGAGACGAACGCTTCCTCAAAAGTTAACCCTCAGCTGCTCCATGCAGCGAGGGCTAACAACCCTCTTCTGAGCACTAAAAGCATTGCCCGGGGGGGTGAGCAGAGAGCTTCTCAAATGATGGGCGGAAAATAGGTATTATTACCATTATTGCTGTTAGTTTATTACCATCGTTGCTGTTAGTAAGCGCCTGCTGGTGCAGCGAGGCAGGAGGGACCTTCTGGCGCTTTTTCCTTGCAGTTACTCCTGACCCTGGCAGGATGCCCTTGGCCCCGGGGCGGTGGGTTACCCACCTGCCCGGCTCTGCGGCCAGAGGACACTGCGTGCTGACGGCCACCAAAATGGCAACAGGGTCAGCAGGAAGCTGCGGGGATTTCCGACAGCCCCTGCCCTGTGGAGCTGGCATTCACATGGGGTGTAGACTAAGGGTGTAAGGAAACATTTGGGATGCCAGCAGGAGAGCAGCCCTGGAGGAGCAGGCCTGCCTGCCCCGCTGCCTGGCCCCGTGCCCATGGCTGCTGGCCAGACGCAAGTCCCCACGCGCCGGCATTAGGCTGATTGTCCACCAGCGATGCCCACACATGCTTCTAGCACGAGTGGGCAAGGGTAGCCCCGCTCTCCTCTCTGCAGCTGCTGCTGGCTGTCGTGGGGGCAAAGGATAGCCGTGCCACCCTGCGAGCCTGCTGTTGGGCATAAGAAAGGCCAGGACCCATTAAATTCAGAGGTTGGGAGCAGAAATGCATTGCCTGCAGCTGGGGCCCGCAGGAATGTGCGGTTAGAAACAACTCGTTCTGGTGCCACAGCCTGGGAATTGTCACTCGGAAGGGGCAGGCAAGGGCTGATGTATGTCCACGGCAACATGGAGACAGCACCTAAGCTTCATGCCATGCTCTGGAGCAAGTTACCTCTTTTCTGAAGGGAAATGCGCAAAGGCAGCAGGCTGGGGGAGGCTGGGGGCTCTGGGAGCTGGTGGGTGCCTGGGCAGGCTGCAGGGAAGGATGCATCCCTGCTCCACAAGGATTTCTACGCCCACTTGGCCGACTGTATGGGTTGCTGCTTGACTCAGCTGGCTGGAGGGAAGGGGAAAAGGAAAGACAGAAGGGTGAGGGAGGAGAAGGGAGACAGAGATAAGGAGTCACTTACCCTCACTCCCATGAACCTGTCCCTCAGAACGATCCATGAAAGCAAGAACACAAAAGCTTTGTTGCAGCAGAACAACACGGAGACATCCGTAGTGTTTATTTTCTTTATTGCATGTAAGTAAAGGTAGTTTGTGAGTGTCCAAAGAACACCAAAGGGTGCTGCCTTGGTAAAAAATACCTTCAAGGTCAAGCCATTGTCTCCAAAAAATCGGCAGCACTCCCTAAAACAAGGAGAGAAAGGCAGCATTATTACACAAGCCAATCAGAGTCTGCAGCAAATATATGGGTTTCTTTTCTTTCTTGCTCCTCTTCTTTTCCTTTGGGGAAAGAGGGGCACATAAACCTTATAAAGAGGAGAAGGAAAACGAGTTTCAGCATGTTGCAACAGCCGTACGAACATGTGGGGCCTGCAAACATGGGAGTAAGGAGACAGTAAGGAAAGAGCAAAGGGAGAGGTGAAGCCAGGAGGTAAAATTTCACCCTTGCCATGAGCGCCTTCACAATGGACATCTTGAAACAGTGTGGGGTCATCCTTCTCCTTCCACCCCTCTGGGCACTGGGACGCTGGGGGGCCAGGGCTGGCAGCAAAGCCCCTTGCTCCCTGCTCTTCCTGCAGCCATGGGACCATCGTGCCCATCCATCATCTGCTGTGCAGGGCTTGGAAGGAGCCGTAGAGGAGACCAATTTGGGGTTTTTCTACCTGAGGGGTGGGACCTGGCTCAAGTGCCCCTGGCAGCAGCAGGGACAGGAGCAGGAGCTGGGCTGGCAGCTGCTCACTCCTGCTGGGGCGAGGACATGGGATGGTGGCACCCGGGGACATGCTGGGTGAGTTGGAGCAGCAGCGTGGAGTCAGGAGTGCACAGCAAGGGCCAGGGATGCCACGAATCCCCAAGTGGGAGGCAGCCACAGCCACAGCATGTATGACCCCGGCTTGGGAAAAGGAAACACCAGCAATTTATTTGTGTCCTGGAGGCCTTGGCGGGCAAAAGGGGACAGGAGGTGACGGGAGCAGCCTGTCCCTGCCGGCAGGGCTGTGGGGAGGCAGCGGGGGTGGTCCGGGATGGGGCTGCGGGGGTCACCTCTCTGGAGGAGCTGCCAGGGGAAGCCTGTGTGCAGCCCACTTCTGCCAGCTCTGGCAGAGCTGGGGGCGGCAGTAACGCTGCTGTGGGGGACATGCCATAGCGCAGGGAAGCGACGCAGCGGCTGCCAGGCGCGGGGTGCAGCCAGCTGAAGTGGGCAAGCAGCGGCGGTGCCGTGGCCTGGGCTGGCTTGGATTGCTTCCAGTCTTGCAAAACCCCGTAGGCCCTGAAGGACTTTAATGAGGCGCTTTGACAAAATATGAGCAAAATTAATTTTTCCTCTGACAATGAATGCCAAATAGCTTTTAAATGCTGCCTTGAATTTCAAGCTGTTTGTTTCCTGAGTCTAGGCATGTAAGTCTCATTATTTGCAGTCTGACGAAAGTGTGATTTTGATCCACTTTCTCAGAAGATAGACCTGTATCAGATGATTACCTAAAGAAATCCAGACACGCTCTGAGCCTCTTCAGATTTCCCCCATCACTAAGTCTACGTATGTCTACACCCTCCTCCGCTGCAGCAGGTACAAGGCTGCAGGGTAAAGGAAACACATTTTTTATGTTGTGTTTTCTCGCCTGCCCATCTCTGGGTGTGATGACCCTGGGCTTTGGCTGCTGTAGACGGAGACTTTCATCTGAGCCGCTGGTTCTGCATCGTGTCACTCAGTGTCACATCAGTGTCCCTTGTCCTCTATGAAATTACCTGCTGGCAGCCTATTCCCTGCCAATCCTGTTAACTGCCTCTCTGTAACAGTAAAATAGCTACCCCTCTGCACCAGAAACTGCAGCTTGACTTCCCACCTGCCAGTGCTGTGCAGAGCTGTTCAGGGATGTGCACAGCACCGACAGACACCGCCTGTGCTCAGCACATGGCCCGGATCCACTCTCCCCTTCCACAGACACTACACCCACTTCAAGTCTGGCCTTCAGCCCTGCGAGGCACCGTCTGTACCAGCCACTTGCCACGGGGGATGCAGGAAGCGCACGGGGATGCAGAGAGACACTGAAAAACCCAGTCCCGAACTTCAGGAGAGGTTTAAACCTGCTTCCCTAGACACCAGGGAGGGTTTGACTGGCAGGGTGCCACAGGCAGCCAGTCTAATGCTCTGAAGACAAAAAAAAAAAAAAAACANNNNAAAAAAAAAAAAAAGCACACACAGTTTAAATTAAATGACATGAAGTAAGATCAGTATGAGAGGGACAAGAAGGCTGTAGTCAAATGAAAGGACTTTCTGCTGGGATCCATTCTGGGGGAAAAAAGTTCCTCCTGACAAAAATCTGTTCCCCACATATAGAATTGGGTATCGCTATTTCATATACAGTAGAAACATGTGCTTTCACTGTACTGTGGGCCTGATTCTTGTTTAGCAGATACCACTAGATACGTACAGTAGCACAGCCTGGTGTATGCCCCCACCCTGGTTTTAAACTAGAGCAGGGTAGGTTTATATTAGATATTAGGAAGAAGTTCTTTACAATGAGGGTGGTGAGACACTGGTCCAGGTTGCCCAGAGAGGTGGTGGAGGCCCCATCCCTGGAGACAGTCAAGGCCAGGCTTGATGAGGCTCTGAGCAACCTGATGTAGTTGAAGATGTCCCTGCTTACTGCAGGGGGGTTGGACTGAATGACCTTTAAAGGTCCCTTCCAACCCCACACATTCTATGATTCTATGAAGCGCCCAGCATAGTGCCATGATGCCCCAAAATGCAGCCTTGCCCTGGCGCGGATCAGGACCCTGAGCTGCATTTCCCCCTTTGGGAGTCTCACTGGCCTATACGATAAAGCTTCCTTTTAGCTCTTTCGGCTGGTTGCACCAAATCTGAATTGCTTCTTGTAGACTGGCTCTTTATGGCAAAGATTTCCCCATCCAGCTCGGGTTGTGAGGGAGCTTCTCCCCGAGGACACCCGGAGCTGTGGAGGGTGCTACCAGATATGCACCCATGTGCACAGTGAGCATCACTGTCCAAAATAGGTGCACTGCTGAAGGGTGGGCTATTTGTGGGGGGCAGCAGACGGGTTAGATAGCTTTCTGGGACCTGGCATCTTCAGTGAAGTCTGAGGAGCATCAGGGGAAATGTGGTATGTTTCGTGCGGCAGGATGACTATATACGGTACAATAGCCCCCTCCCAATTAACTGTCTCCCCAGGTTTGCTACTGCTTATCAGGGAAACTGATTTTTCCTTGGTGCCATAACACAGCTTGTGAAGCCGTACTAGAAGTGTTCGATGAAGAGAGCTGTCAGTGAGCAACAGTAGATAATCAGTTATAGGAGGCAAGACAGGACCGCAACATAACCTACACCGTAACCCCAAAACAGTTGGGGGACGAAATCACTCCACCAAAACCAGCCTTAAACTTTAAATATTTTGACAGAACGTTTTGGACACAGTTGCTCCTGCTGTCCAGTAATTTCAGTTTTGCCCACAAGGGTACATTGTACCCAACGAGTATCCTGATTTTTTATGGATACTTTTTCGCAAAAACAGAGCTTGTGTTCTGTGTCGCTTCAGGCATGCCTGACTGCACCAGGAGAGCCTGCCTATGAATATTTTAACAATCTCATCTGCTAACGAAAATGTTACTTTTTAAGATACACAAAAACTGCTCTATGTGGAAGGCAGTCTGAAAGCGTTCGGCACCCTTTGGAGCCCAACTCAGCACTGTGGACCCTCAGGTAAGGTGCGACCCCAGGTCTCCCAAAGCCACGGGACAGATGGGGAGCTGGGGTCGGTTCCTTGAGGTTTTATAGGACACAGACTTTTGCAGCTCCACCTGCCCAGGGCAGGACATGGAGGGAGTCCTCTGCTCACACCAGAGCAAGCTGGCTGCCTCTGGGTTGGTAGGGGGATGGGCGTTGGGTATCTCTGCCTGGGACAAGTGTGTAGTGGCGGTGGAAGAGCTGCTGGGGAAGCACACCTTTCTGGCAGGGTCACCACCAGCCAAGGGCCAGCAGCTGAGCTCTCTCATTTCCAAGATAAAATACAGTTTCTACCTCAGGCTTTGGTGAGCTGGTCCACCTGCACAGCTAGCTTTAGCTCATCTGGGGTGAAGAGTGAGGGTTACCAGATGCTTGGAGGCTGCAAACTCTTCTCTTTGTTGGGTTCACCTCTAGGACTAAATCCCTGCTGTTTGCTAACGTAGGCGGAGGTGCAAGAGGTGTGTTTGCAAAGAAAGCGAGCAGGGATCCTATAAACAGGTGCTCCCCTGTGCTCCTGGCGCTTGCCCTCCGAGTGAGTTTTCCAGCAAATGGAGCAGAGTGGGGCTGTTGTGGTGTGCACACACAACCTGCTCCTGCTGGTCATGGTCCTCTGCAGGCTCCCTCTCCCCACTCACACTGAGTACGTACTGTTGTCCATATCCCTTAGACTCACTGGGCATCTTTCAAAGACCTCCTGGGCCATACACCTACAGGAGTGAGAGCCCCTGGCCTCTCTTAAATAATGGCAGAGCTAACAGCAAGCAGCCTTATCTACTTTTTGAGTGTATACTTTCCATGTACCTCCAAGACATCCAGCTGGAGGAGGCCCTGAAGATGCTCTGCTAGTTCTCTGAGAGATGAATGTGCGTGTGTGTGGCTCTAACAGCAGCTAAGCACTGAGTCCCAGGGACACAGAGTGGTAGTGGGGAGCTCCTCTCCACTGACCTTTAGGTATGTACAAGCAACATTTTATGTTTGAGCCAGGAGCCCAGGCTCTGTTCAGAGTCAGCAGAGATGCACGTCCTGGAGCTGCCTTTGCTGCCCACTTCAGGAGGCACTGAGCCCAGGGAGACGCTACTCCTGTTTCTCTCCTCCAGCCCTAAAAGGGACCCCAGGGCGAGGAGCACAGACACGGGCACCTCCAGCGCACATCATCTGGAAGGAGAAACCCCATCCTCTGTGTTAAAAGAGAAATTGTCATCAAAGGCTGACCAAACCTCCTCCCACCTGCATTACCAGAGATCCCGCGCCTGCTGGTCTCACCTACCACCTCAACATGAAAGCTGCCTTGTTGCTCTCTTGCTAATACAGTTTTGTTTGCTGGGCTCACCCTGCTTTGCCCATGGAGCAGTGGGACTTTTGGTGTGGACAACGGCCAGAGAGGCCATAGGGAAATGCTGACACGAAGCTCAGGCGTGCTGTCGCCCTGTGCATCCCTGGGTCACGCTGAGCATGGTGAGGAAGCCACCCTGCAGCCGTCCTGCAGAGCCACCCTGCTGAGATGATCTCTCCTTAACTGTGTAATCCTCCACGTGAGGAGTAAATCCCTACAACTGCCAGGCTGTTTCCAGATCAGGCGGCAGCAGACAGCAAGGAGCTTTGGCATTGCAGGGTGTAATGCCGTATTTTGGAGATAAACTAGCTTCTTGCATTGTTTTCCTTGATTCTGCCATCATGAGCTAGAGCTCCATTGTAATCACAGCCATCGGTTTAAAATATAAATCACAGCAACAGCAAAGGCCTGTGTAAGACTGGAATGGAAATGTCAAAAGAAGGATACTGGAAGGGAAACGTACTGGCTTAATTGTCACAGCAGCAATAAAGAAAAGCTTGCTCCCACTCAGAAGTGTCATATCCATGTTCACAGACAACCTGAAGGCTCATGACTGAACTAAAAGGCAGGATTACACTGCTGGGAGGAGGTCCACATGTGGCCTGAGAGAACTGCAGCCTGGTGACACGTGGCCCTTGGGAAGTGTTTCCAGAGAGATGTTACAGAGTGGATGTGCTGGCCGCGGGGTGTTGCCGAGGGGGCTGCCGCAGCCGGCATCTTTGCTGTGTGTCGGGGTAGCGGGACGGTGGTGCAGGTGAAACGGAGGAGCACACGCTCAGCCTGGTTGCTCTCTTCCTCAGGGTGCAAACCGACGGCTGGCATAAAGCCCATAAAGCCCAGGCGGGAGCAGAAGCTGCTGCCTGGCTTTCAAGTCATCCTCTGCTTGGAAAGACAGCGGTGGGGACAGATGGAAACCTGCTTGTAGGTATAAAATAAAGCAATGGGCACCACACGGCATGACTCAACCCACCTTGCTGTCGCTGGTGGCACAAGCTCCCCACAGTAAGAGCCCCCGAGCAGGGGTTAGCAAGTCCTGACCAGCACGATCCAGGCTGGATGTACCAGTGGTCCCCTCTCCCAAACAGGGATTCTGGTCCCCTGCTGCTTGTCACAGGGTGTCCTGACAACTTAGCGTGGCCTGATGGAAATGTGTCACGTCACTTGGGAATGGCACGTAGCTGCTACTACAGCACTATGTGCTGGGGTGAAAGATACTACAGAAAAGCCTACGGCATAGAGATGTTACTCTTTGTATTTTTACTCTAAATTATTTGCTGGTTTCTTAATCTTTCATGTACTAGTTCTTGTTTTTCCTCATAATCTTTTTAGTGTGTATCTTCATTAACCCAGCAAATGGCAAATTAGCTCTGCCCCATTAGGCATGTCTCCAGCACAAGACGACTAGCAAAAATACCTCTGACACTGGAACTGAGCTTCCCCCGTGAAGTAAATCAGAAGTAGTTAGCATGAAAATTGCATGCTAAGTAAGAGTTAATCATATTGGAAGCAAGTGTTGCAGCCAAATAAAACTTGCAAATAAAATACGACAGTAAAGCTCTATTTTTTTTCCCCACTGAGCTCACAATTAGATGTTTAACACTATTCACCTTCCACTGCCTGTTCTGTATTTAACTATTGCTAGGTAGCCAGGATGTTTCCCCACTGCTCTGAACCTCGTGCAAATGGAATGCTTTTTGCTCCCATTTTGAAAAAAAAACCAACCCCACCTATGAAGAGGAAAGGGAGACAAGAACTAGAAAAGCACACACCGCGTTTTTCCCCAGGCTGAGGGTTTGGTCTCTTGATATACTCACTGCAGGATAAACGAATGCTAGAAAGGTTAATAAGCCATTGAAGCTGCTATTATGTCTTTGGGAAAGATGCAGCAAAGTAGAAAATACCTGGGAGGAATACGCATCCTAAGGGAATACTTTGCACAAACTGGTTATTTCTCCTTTCCAGACTGTTAACTTTTGTTACAATTTTCTCACTGTCGCAGTCTTCATACTAAGCCTTCTCCTCCGAAGCAGGTTTGGATCTGCTGTTGCTCCTAGCGGGTGATATTTTTTCTTCATAGACTGTGCTTCTTACTTTGACCTTGCAAGGTCTCTACCTGCAAATTGAATTTGGCTAAATTGCTCCTGATTTTCAGCAGAGTGAGCATCGCCTCCCTGGAGCACAGCAAAGCCACCACTGCGCCAATGAATCTGGCCTCTTGATTAGAGATTGGCAGGCAAAACATGTTTTGCTAATCCCTGCACTGGTTAGGCCTGCACAGATAAATAATTTGCAGATGTGCTGTTAACAGTGGTACATTTTCCACTCAACATACGAAAAAAAGGAGACATAGACTAAAATGTCATGCCGTGTCTTCTGGGGGGACTTGCAAGCCAGCGGCAGTAAGCAAAAGCAAAGAAGAGAGAGGAGGTGCCCCGGCTGTTAAAAGGAGGGAAGAAAACTAAAATCAAGTTTAATTCCTCCCAACGAAAAAAAATCTTAGGACATTTTTTCATAATTTATCCTGTTAGGACCACAGCATCCCTCATGCATTATGCTCACAAGTGGAGGTTGGTAGAAGACTGCAGTGAAAATAAGAGACACAAATAAAATGAAAATATTCCTCAAAAATGCTCTCTAGGAACATACACGATGTGTTTCCCAGAAAACAAGACCATGCCTCTAGCTCTGCTTCCGTCCCCCTTGAGCCAATGCTGACATGAAGGGAAATCATGGCAAAATCAGGCTCTCAGGTGGGTGGATTTCAAAGCACGGCAAGTGAAGGGTGAGCTCATGAAACCCATTTTACAGATGTTCAAGCTAGGGCACGGAGAGGCGAAGTCCCTGGGTGCTTGAAAGAGGCAGGATGAGGGCTGCCTGTAGCCTGCACCTTTGGAGTGCATTTTCCCGCATGTTTATTTTATAGTCAGCTCCTTTTACGTACCAAGACAGCCCCCGAGCGCCTTTTTCCTGAGTCACCGCAGGTTCACATGCCAGCAGAACAGTTGCACAGAGGCTCCTGTGGCGTGCCCCAGATCATAAAATGCTGTGAATAAACCCACTAGCCTCAGCACTTTGCAGAGAGGTGCCCGGGATTCCTGCCGTGGCTTTTATTGCCCCACTGGTCCCAGGCTCCTACAACATAAGCTATATACCCCTGCCTCCAGCTTTCCTCCTGTGCACCCGGAGCAGCTCAGGAAAGCTGATTCCCAGTGCTGGGAGGGCACAAGCTCCTTCTTGGCTTCCACGCGGCAGAGGTCCGAGACCTGTTTTGGGTGTGCTGGTGCCCATGCCCACCCCGCTGCCTGCACTGCCTGCTGAGGGACACCGCAGTGTGGCCATTAAGCCAGAGGACGGAGCCAGGGGACCGGCTGTGTTGCTCTGCAGAGACACCCTGTACTTATCTGGTCCAGTCTGTCCGTGCTGCGGACTGACCTAGGGCTGCAGCGCCTGGCCCTTCGGGCTTTCATTACACTATGAGCCTAACGGGAGACTGCGGCCCGGCAGGTAACATCAGCCCCGATGATGGCAATGGTTTCTGGGCTCAGAGGCAAGGGATGTCCCTTTTTTCCTGGAAAATGCCTGGCTGTTTGACTAATACTGCCGTGGTAATGGCTAGTGATGAGGCACCATTAAGCTGTTCAGTAAGTGACGCACCACCATCAGGCATTTTCCCCGTACTAGATCTGTGCCTGAGAAGAGCTGAAGAAAATCTCAAGTTTAGAGCATCCTATCCTTAGAAAGGACAGGCTGTGATAAAAGCACCATTTTTGCAGCTGATTTCACAGTGAAAAGGTTCTTTAACTGATTGCTGCTGTCTTCAGGGTCAGGTCAATTTGTGAGCATGTCTACAAATTGTACACAGCAGGAAATTCAAGCAGCAGGTCACTCACGGACTGTGCTGTGCTGTCATGCCAGCGTGCTGCTCCCAGTCAAGGTCCATGCCAAGTGCATCCACACACAGCCACCACAGTAAGGATTTCACCCCTCCCTGCTGTGCCTCAGCAGAGATCCCTCCTCCCGCGCTGTCCCTCCTTGGACCCATGCTGGAGGGTGTCTCCCGATGAAAAGCAGAGTGGGTTGCAGGGCTGTGCTCTAGCCCCAAGCCCAGCTGTAGGAAGGTGTCAGAGGGGACTTGCCGTGGGGTATGGGTGCTGCTCGCACGGGAGGTTTAGGGCTGGATATGGCACCATGGTCACTGCCATTGGACCATCTGTGAGGGGGCAACGCTGTTGGTGGGGCTTTCCCCTGCAAGTGGAAATGGCTTTTACATTCCCTTCCTCTAGGACAGTTAAGTGGCACAACACGATTCCCTGCCACAATGTATAATTCAAAACATTTATTTCCAGCTTCCTTTATTTCCAGCTCCAGAGGTGGGAGATGGGACAGCGCTGCCCACTTCCAGCTCCAAGTAACTGGGGACTTCCTTCAGAGGGACTGCAGGGTGGCAGGTCCTGCCATGGTCCCCAGAAGCTTGTCCTACCCCTGCTGAGACCTGGGAGCTGCAGCTGATGGTGCCCGCCAGGCACTCCGTGCCTCTTCTGACCTTCCAGGTGTGGCTGGCAGCAACCCCAGGGAGGGAGTTTGGAGGCTTGGGGTGGGGAAAGCCTGTAAATCGCACCCCCTTCCCACTGCCTGTGCCCCACAAGAGCCCTTTGCAGACCTCCTTCCTGCCCCTTCCTGAGCTTGCAGGGAGCAGAGATGCAATTCCCTGCAATTCCTTGGCCGGGGAATGCCAAACCTTGAAACTAAGAAAGGATGGAGAACTGAAGAATCTCCCGGTGTCAGGTACCCCACGCCAGCGTTCCTCAGCTCTGGGGGTGAACTCGTGCAGAGCCAGTACAGAGAAAAAGGCCTGAATTGAAGCTTAGGGCAACAGGTAGATCTGGGGCTTGTCACCAAACCTCCTGGTTACATGAGCTGAAAAATAACTCTCCAAGGTATTAAGTGGTTTCTTAGAAATGAGTGTTATCTAAAATAGTCCTATGGTTTGTTAATGCCCATCAGTCCATGCATATTTTTCTGTAAGCCTTTTCTCAAATGCAAGAAATGACCACAGAAGTCAATGCAATGACACTTTTAAATGTCTTTGCTGTTGAACATCTCTTGTTTCTACAAACAACCTGGGGCTGATGGTCTGCCTTTAAACTTCTATCTGTTCCAGGAGTTTCCAGCTCATTTGCAGAAAACTCATTCTGAAATAAGAACATTATCTTCTCTTAAAGGAAACAAAAAATCTCCAGGCTGATCTTTCTTCTCTGAACTAGAGAGACAGAAGCAATCCGTTTCGCTCAGCACTGTACACGTGCCAAACTAGGCATTTGCACAATAAATGGTCCCAGGAAATGCTTAGCTATGGATTTACATAATACACCAGAATGGCTCCAAAAGAAGCAAATAATACAAATCTTACAAACCACCTGAATACACATTTCCAAGACAAGCCTTAGCACATGCTCAGAAGCCTTAATGAGACACTGTTTAAACTAACATTAAAAAAAAAAAAAAAGCTCAAAAGAACAAGACCAAACCACAGGGAAAATTCACATACTGTAAACTGCCTTAGCAAAACTCCCCCAGGGTGGGAGTCTCGGGCTGTGGAAGCACGGGGAGAAGTCTGCAGCTTCCCCTGGGGGATGGTCCTCCATCCCAATGATGTGCTGTGCCCAAGGCACTAAGCCTGTTCCTTTTGCTCTGTCCAATTCCAGTGAAGAGCAGCAGTTCTAGGATACGCTCTACAGCTTTTACATACAAGACTGCAGCAAAGGCTGCAGTAAGTGGATCGCATTAGGATGAATATTTCATTTAATTTTTGCACTTGAAAATGCAGCAGAATTTTGCATCTAGGTTGTTTGTCATGGGAGCAGGACCATCAGCCATCTCTGATGGGACCTGCGTGAAAGCGTTAAGGAAAAGGTAAAGCTGTGCAGCAGCACTACTGCGCTGCTGACACAGTAGAGGAGGAGCACTGGCTGTAGCAGTGCGAGCAGACAATGCAACAGATTTCCCGCAGAGTCACATCTGTCCACGAGCATCAAAGTGAGCTGGGCTCTCTCCGGGGCGTGTTATCACAGCGACAAGATGGTCCCTCTGAAGTCCCCCTTCAGCTTGCTGCGTGGGGCAGGCTGGCATCTGTGAGTATTCCATCAGGCCAGAGGGGATGTGCCATTTTGGAAAATGCAGCAAGTATTGCTGGCAAGAAACAGCTTTTAATGTGACAACATGCACTCAGCAATGAGACAGCTGAAGTTATCACATTGGTGCATTATCCAACATTTTCTGCCTTTACACCTTTGAGGTACCCAGCACATGCATTACTTTATACTCTTCTCGATAATCATAGAATCACAGGATTATAGAATGGTTAGAGTTGGAAGGGAACTTAAAGATCATCTAGTTCCAACCCCCCTGCCATGGGCAGAGACACCTCCCACTAAACCAAGTTTCTCAACACCCCATCCAACCTGGCCTTGAACACTTCAAGAGATGGGGCATCCACAGCTTCCCTGGGCAACCTGTTCTAGTTCTACTGTCTCACCACCATAAGAGTAAAGAATTTCTTCCTTATATCTAATCTAAATCTACCCTCTTTCAATTTAAAACCAGTACCCCTTGTCCTATTGCTACACTCTCTGATAAAGAGTCCCTCTCCTCTTTTGCTGTAGGCCCCTTCAGGCACTGGAAGGCTGCTATAAGGTCTCCCTGGAGCCTTCTCTTCTCCAGGCTGAACAACCCCAAATAATTGGCATTATACAAATAAAATTTAATACTCTGGCTATATGCAAGCCCCAGACACCCACAGACCAGGCAGACATCACGCTTGAACATAGAGATGAGCTTTTTAGTTATACTCAAAGAGTGTTTCATGGAGCAGCTCATTACTGAGCCCATGAGGAGACGCAACCCTTGACTTAGTCTGGTGTACCATGTAGGATCAGTGTTAAATCTTGGTCAGAGCCCGCCGGAGCAGTGGCCAGGAGGTACTCAGACTGGACATTTTCCCTCTGTAGCAGCAGTGGCTGAAGCTGGAAGGGGCAGCGAGGGGAATGAAAGCTTCACAAGTGTCTGGGGATTACTGGCGTGCCCATGGTGGGAGCAGAGGGCTGGTTCCTGCTACGTTTGAGGCAGGGCTGGAGGACGAGAAAGGGGGGCTGGCCCCTCTTTTTGGGGGGGCAACAAAACACACTTGCACAACAGGGTGGGAGAGAGGGAGGTTACATCGTGACCTGACGTCCTGCCCAAACAGAGTAAAAAGAAAGCAGCATCAGCTCCGACAGGGCCAGGTAAAGCCATGTGCAGGCAGAGTGCGCAGAGCAGTTTGTGAGCTCTATTGGAGCTAACGATGATCCTTACAGAGTCACGGAACAAACTGACAAAATGAGCAGCAGCAAGCTGCCACACAGTATTTACTCAAGAGCTCAAAAAAGCCTAACAGTGAAACAGGGAATTCCTAACAGGGATCTGTAACTTCGCCCTTAAAACTGCCTTCCTGCCCAAAGCAAATACCACATCGATTCTTTAAATCTAATTAGTGTTCTGATTGCGGCTGGCCATCCATTTTGAAGGTGACCGTTTCTTAGTTAAAGACTGCACCACACCACCTCGTCCTCCTCCTGGGTTCACCAAGGAGCGATGAGGACAAGGAGTTCAAGGAGCACGTGGACACAGCCAGGATGTTCCTGCCCCTTGCAAGTACTTCCAGCCCAGCAAACTGGCTAGCGAGCCTGACTCCATCAGGGCCGTTCCAGCCACAGCTAATGGTTGCCATCTCCAAAAGCAGGACACCGACTGAGTGCTAATGAGTTCAGGCATTCCCGAGGATTTCCCGGCGCAGCAGTCAGGCGGAAGTGTCCCAGGGCTGCTTGGTCCAGAGGGACTGCTCCCATGGAGGCTCTTACTCCTCGCTTTTATCATGTGCAGCCAAAATTCCAAAACCCTGCAGGGCTCAGCTCCACAGCCACTGCCAGGTGCCGGCACCTGAGGGAAAGCCTTTGGCCTCTGCAGGCCCGGCTGTCCCCAGGGCAGGGATCAGCACAGTGCAGCCCCGCTCCAGCGTGACCCAGCACCCCCAGCGCATCCCCGTTTTTGGGAAGGGCACCCCAGCTGTCAGAAGAGCTGCCTCAGGGTCCCTTCCCTCACCCAGCGTCGCCAAAGACCTGGGGATGTGTCCAGGGTGGCCCAGGGGATCCACCTGCACCAAAAATCACACTTAACTTGTGTCCTACGTGGCCCAAGCTGTCACATGAATGTGTTTTTAATGCTACCCAAGCAGATTTTGGCAATTCCCTGCAGGTGCCAGCAGTTTGGAGAGGCACCTCAAGCAATGTTACAACTCCTCAGTCACTGCACAGATGAAAAGTCTCACAGGGACAGTGCTGGAAAGGGTTCTGGGAGGCTGAATTTATGGTCCATGGTGATGCTCTATCTCAATTTCCCGGTGTGAGCATGGCCGAGCCACCCAGCCAGCCTGTCCCACCTCAGCTTGGCCGTGGGGCCGGGGGGTACAGGGTCCCTGTTATTTCCCAGGGTTGTGCTGAGGTAGATGCAGGCGAGCATTTGTGCGGCATTCGGTGTGTGGCGAGGGACAGCATATACAAACTAAGGCAGAGAAAACCTAAACATCAGTCTCTCAAGGCTTTCACTGCCGGAGTCAACATCGTCACTGTTCTCCGTCATCATCCAAAATTTCCATTGACGTCAGTGGATGTTCTGGGTGTGAAAGGCCTGCAGAGTCTGAAACTGTGCAGCGATCGCTTGCGGATACCTTAAGCTTGGCCTGATGTGATTTATATCCGGCTTGCAATCCTGAGCTGTGACCTGAACCACTTACTACTTTTTGGAATAGTCAAAATGAAACTTTCAGGAGAAGCTGGCCAGCTGGCCTCTTGTGAACTGGACTTTTGTAGTGGTTGGTACAGGCAGACAAAAAAGCACATAAGAATAAAATGTTTCTATAGTAGTTGATGTCTCAGCTTCTGGAAATGGAGGGGTTTCGGATCTGCTGATTTAGAAGCACAGTGTTGACAGGAGGGGGAACAGTGCTGTTGTGTCTTATGAGAGGGAAGGAGCAATAGAAGAGGCAACACAAGGAGAAGAAATGTCTCAGTGGTAACACTGTCACACAATCACCCTGAGACAGCTATTACTGAAACCCATATATACGTTGGAACATATATATATATTAAAAAAATACATACACATACATACACTCACATGCACATTTACTTTGGACCTTTATGCCTATGGATTCTCATAAAGGCTCTGCACGGAGATACAGTTCCAGCTGGGCAAAGCCCTGCCAGCCCTTCTCACTGGCGATGCCAGCCTTAGGACGTGTGCATAAACTATTGGCTCAGGAAATCCTCACTCTGTAGCAGCATCAAGCTGTAATACAGAAAACGAGGGAAATAAATCAACCCCACAGCCTAAGTACTAATTGTTCAGCACCGTGACAGGATACTGGGACAGCTGGGAACAGGAAGGCGTGTGAGTCAGGAGATACTGAAAGAGACACCATCAACTTGGCAGCTAGTCAACGAAAAGAAAGTAAGTTATACAAAAAAGAAAGCCAAATCTCGCTGACATAATAGAGAAGCTGACATTTACGACGCACAAATTGCCCCTAGACGCATTAAATAAACCAGGATATAGAAAGGAAATAATCTTTCCTAAATACTTGTGTTTGTGGTCATTTTTAGAGTACCTTGTATCAAGAACAGGTGAACCTTTTCTGTTTGAAGTTTGTTTGCCTTTTTAATTGCACTGCTGATGTCCATTTAACAGAAAACCAGAGCACTCTGCCCCATACTCCCTTACTCTCTGTCCTTCAGCAATGTCATCCCAAGCACGCACACAGCAGTGCGGCAGGGAGGGGAGCGAGTCCTCAACAACCCGTGGAGGTGGAGTGAGGAAGTCTCAGGACACTGTGATGGGGGTAGATGCTACCCTCATCCCAGAGCCTGATTTAACAGCACCCTTCAGAGCGTAGGGATCTTTGAAAAGCGGCGTGTGAGAGATTGAGAAACTCAGCAGTCTTACGTCACGTGAAGGGAAGGAGTACAGACGATGAGTTTGGTGCCAAAAGGGTGGTGTTATAAAATATGATGTACAGCACTTCTGAGACCTGTATTTCCAAACAGTTTTACTTGTTTTGACCTTTCTCCCAATAGGCTCATCCTTCAGAAAACATGTTCTACGATTCATTGCTGTTGCTGTCTGCATTCATTTTGTGCAAACCCTTAGTATAAATAGTAAAACTAGAGTGATATGTAACACAAATTGAATGGCTTCTCTCTGCGTTACTGCAACATTTAGGTCTCTCAAGTGTCATACAATAACTGAAAATGGCTTGGAAATCAATTCCCTGTTGTCCAAGAGAAATATGTGATTTCTGGTTGCCCCTAGAAGCACCTTCTTGTTTGAAAAGTAAGCAGTAAAAGTCAAAAATACTGACACTCACTGTGTTTTTAAAGAGGGATTGGATAGCACAGAAATGGAGCCATAGCAACTGAAACTCCAAGAGACTGTGCTCATGAAGAGTTAGGTAGATATAGCTCCAGTGAAGAGCTATGGGAACTCATGTGGTTGGGATCTTTGAGGATGTACTCTACAAATGTTGGTCAAAAAGTTGTAAATTTTAATTTTCATTCCATTTGCAGTGAAACAAAATGCTTATCCGCTGAAACAGAAGCTTCTGAAGAAGGGTACAGGTTAAAAAAACTTACAAAAAATACTGAAAGAGGTTTTGAAATTGTTCCATTTGAACATTTTAAGTGAAATCTGTCATTTTAATTAAAAATGAGTATTCATTAAATCTATAGTGGAAAACAATGGAAGTGATCCAAATCAGCAGAAAATATTAAAACAGAATAGGCAAGAACATACTTTCATTTCCCATGTGTGGATGGATGCTCTTGGATTTCACCTTTCTTCCATTTGGACAAGATTTCTTTTGAAATTTGAAAACGCCTCCTGGAAAAAGAAGATAATTGACTCCCCAGTCTATTAACGACCCTTGATACTATCCCTTAACAACTTTTCAATGTGAACGCATAAAAGGCACTGCTGACCCAAGCTTCATAGCCAAGAAAGAACTATGGCTTGAGGTAAGGGAGTTTTCCCTCCATAGCCTTACGATACAGTTTATAGTTATCTTCATAAATAAGACCCATAGGAGGAAATATTAAAAGAAACAATAAACCTGACTCTGCTAGAGAGATCATGCACATGCCAGTTCAGGAGCCTTGTCTCTAAGGAATTTTCTCCTCCTTGCTTTTCAGAGTTACAAAGTAATCTGTAATATTATGGACAGTGTTACTTGAGGATCCTATGTAAAAGCAAAACTTTCCCTGAAGATTTGGAGAGTCTCTGAAGACATGGAGTACAGAGCACCAACTTAATTTCCTTTCTGAGCACCAGAGGCAGGTCTAGAGGATGGATGCAAGCCACATTTGTCTTTCAGTCTTCTTGCACTCTAAGGGGTCTGCATCCTCGTAGTTCTCTCAACCTTTGCCTCTCCTCTGCTGAAGCCAGCGGCCTCCATTTCCAAAGGAGCTACAGCCCCTTCTCTCCCTGAAAGCTGTGTCATCTGCACGGGAGAAAGTGCTGGCTATGGGCTGGATATGTGCAGGGAGTAAAAAGGTGTCTCCAGAGATCTGCCATTTGCAGCCACATGCCCATATGCATCTTCTCTGGGATGGAGCCAGTGAGAGAGGAGAGCTACGAAGCAGTCCATTAGACAGCAACAGACGCAGATGTCCCCCAGCTGTGGAAGGAATGACAAACTCCAGCAGAGCCTTGCCTGCTGATGCTGATGTGAACTTGGAATGCAGAAGGTGAACAAGCACCCCAAATTCAAAGAGCTGCAGTGACGCCGGTATGCACATTGTTGTACGGGACGGATCAGGTCTTTAAAACCAGTGTCAGCTACCAAGGCTATTAAATCTTATGCTCATCTGAATTCCAGAATGATGTAGCTTTACCTGCCTCCCCAGTTTCTACTGGAAGTGTGGAGTGGCACATATATGGGTCACCCTCGTGCCCCCCACTGTTGGCTATTAGAGCAGCCACATTTGGTGCTGACTTTTCTTCCAGCTGCTCTCAACGTCCTACTCTGGACTTTTCAGCCAACATCCTCGTTAGAGACAAAACAAGAACATAATAACCTAATGGGGTTATTAGCCCTCAATTGCTTCATTCAGGATGAAGTAAAGCAAGCGTGATATTAAAAAGAGAGAAAAAATATAAGGGGAGAGAGAGAGAGAGATCAGATAGAAATTGATTCATTCTAAAAGTAAACAGAGATTATGGCACTGAGGTGATTATGCTGCTTAGAGGTTCTAAGAAAATGATATCTATTTGAAGCCCTTGGAAAGAGCAGAAATGAGAAGAGTGGTGAGAGATACTCAGGAACTGAAGAAAGCAGAACTTAAGGAGGTTTCAGATTTGCCAAATTTAAAAAACAGACTCAAAGTTGAGACGGTGAAGCAAAACGGTGCTTGTGACTAAAAACTGCTGGAAGCCGAGAGCGCCCTTCTGAATGGGATGCTAGCTATTATTATTTGTGCTCGGATGGGATATGTAGCTGTTCTTTGGAGACCAGAAAGAAATTTGCTTTGTATCTGAAGCATTCCACAGTTCTTCAGAGTGCTGATCTGTGTGTTTTAAAAATGTTAAATTATTTATATGAAATATTTCATATTTTTAAGGTTTTGTTCTTGCACAGTAAGAGATGGTGGAGCATCAAAAGTCTCTGGCCGGAGTCTGGTGCCACAGAATTCGGAAAATACAAAGCAGTAGGGTCTTGTCATTACCCATGCGTGTGTGTGTGGGGGGAATGTCAGTGTGGTTTGGATCACGCTGTTACAGCACACACTGCTCTCCTTCCTAGTGACATTTTTTATGTACTTGTTCTTTTTCTTTTATATTTTTATTGCCTACTAAACGGTTTCTTTTGGCTCTGCTTTGTGTGATCCTCAGCGCAAAGAAAACAGTTCTGTTCAGAGAAGCACTTTGAAAACTGCCCTGATGAGGAGCGAGCCAGTGCCTCACTAGCATCTAATGCGCCATCCTGATCTTGGCTGTGAATCCACAAATTAGGCCTTCAACCCAGTTATCACTGAAGGTACTGATTTACCGTGAAAGATTGGCAACCAGTCACAGTTCACTTATCTGCAACAGTAATAACACAGGAACTTTTCAGAACAGGATGCGTAACTCCTGAGTTAATGAATCGGAAAACCCATCTGCTGGTCCAAATGTTGTACTCCTGTCTTCAGCATCAAAACTATTGAAACGATAATACAGCGTCAGCCTTCCCCTCTGCCTGGTCTGTGTCAGTGACGCATTCACTCGGAGGTGCCTGTGAAGGGATGGACCCGGACCACACAGGAATTACCAGCCTGGGTCCAGCCAAGCCCTGTCCCGTCTCCAGCAGCTGCCAGTGGTGGAGGCACTCAAAGAAATCCTTCCCCTGGGACACCCTGCCACTTTCTCGTCTTTCTCTCCCTGCTCTTCTGCTTCACCCACCGCAGATGCATTAGCAGTGCACCCTCACTCAGCCTGGTAAGACAAGTGTAGCTCCCTGCAGTCCAGGAGCAGTGAGAATTAATTACCATTTCATTAATTAAAGCGCTCTGAACCGCTTAGGTGTAAGTGCAGAGCCAAAGTACAGCTCTATTGTAATTGACAGAATGATACAAACCACTGTGATAAGCTCAGCTTGGACTTTGCCAGCCTTGGGGAGTGTGCTGCTTGTGCCTGGTCTGCCAGCCGGCCCTGTCAAGTTGGGGACCTCTTACTGTGACTGGGGATCTACTTACGGCGTGCCATGATGGGATTCACTAGGACTACACCTCTGGAGAGAAAATGGTACCACCACTTTCTGGGAAATAGCATAGCAGACAGCAGAAGAGTCAGGATTAGTCCAGAGTGGAGATACACTGCCTAGTGAGAGCACCTGGAGGACTTGAGAGGTGTTTAAGTGGCAGAGACTGACTGCTGACATAAAACTTGAGGCGACTCAGGAACACGGTATCTGGATTTGTCTCAGAAATGTGACTGTGACATTTTAAACTGCCAAATGAAAATGACAGCTTCTACCCTGGATTTCCCTTAATCGGACTAGATCATGCATTTCATGCTAGAAAATGTTCTGACCATTATCTGCTTCTGTGTTTATTACATTTTGATGTGCCTCTGGTAATGGCTTTAATAAAGTGCCTGGAATAGAGCCTGTTAAAGAGTTTTCTTACATTTAGATGCTCAGATACCATGTGATTGACTGTAGCACAGATGAACATCCTTTTATGATAGAGGATTTCTAAAATAAAACACAAGAATATCAGGAAAGACCCTCACCTCCTATAACCTGCTTTAGAGTTTTTACAAATAAGGGGACTGTTCTTTGACTATTTTTGAGTGTAGGAATCAAGCTCCTTTTAATCTACATCAGCAAAGCATGCAGCACATCCATTTTTACAGCACCCACTTTTGGCTGAAATGAAATAGCTCTGTGACATACAGCTGCAGTTTACGGCATCTTCCTGGATTTAATGGGTAGAGGGAGTTACAGGGAGTGTGGGACTGTGATCTTCGGAGGGAGACGGTAAGGGCTGTGCAATGAGCCTCCCTCCTGCTTGCAGGTTCTGAAACCCGAGCTGCAGTGAGGAGAGCCAAGTATTTGCCAGATACGAAATTACCGGGTTCATTTGTCTTCCACCTTCCACTCCTGTGACATGCTTATTCCTTCCTTCATTTTGGAAAATGACCTTGTGATCCTTACTTCCAGGATCACACTCTGCTTCCAGAGCAGCTGCATATACAGCAGTGAAAAATCTGCTCCCTGCTATTACAGGGAAAATGCACTGTTAGGGCAGAAAGCATGGGGTGTCCTTGCAGCAGGAGTGAGCTCCTGCTGAAACCTTGCAGTTTGCCACCTAGGACAGAAGTGGATTTTACCTATCCATGATTAATGCCTGTCTTGCAGGCATGGCTGCTCTGTCTTCTTCTTTTTTTTTTTTTTAATAACAGATTTATAAAGCCCGTGACTTAGACTATAATTGTAAAATGGCTTTTCTGGCCCTCTCCCAGATCTGTGGCTCCAGAGGCCAATATCAGAACGTGCTACATAATTTGGATCGGATACCCTTTGGTTGCAGTTATGGTCAGTGCAATTGCAGCCACGCGCAACGGATTGCCTGGGAAATGAAAATGGTTGGGTTTATAGCAGAAAGCATGTGAGGAGGAGGCACAGCGCTGTTCTGGGAATGGTTAAAAGCAGAGAAGAGGAGCACAGATAGTTGGCCTGTTTCGGCATGCCTGTGAATCCTTACACATGCATAGCAGGGGGTGTAGAAAAATTTAACAGAATTACTGCTGGGGATGTATCACAGCCTACATATTCTGTAAGCACTTAGCTCAGTTCAGACATAGATTAATTTAACCAGATAACTTGTTGGCATTATCTCAAAAGCAGGTTTACATCTTTCTAAGACTCTTAAGAATTCTCTCAAGCTTGGATTTCGTAAATGTCTTTTGGTTAAGCCAGCTTTGGTAGAAAGCTGATCTTAGGCAGAAGAGGAAAGAGGCCTTTAGAAACTCCTGGGTTTATCCTCATCTATAAGGACGCTTGTAGTTATTTCCCTTCCCGTTCATCTGCCAGGCTGTGCTACTGCATCACACACTGTGTTCCTTAGGTTCGTCATGAGGTCCATGAAGGGGTGAGAAAAGCATTCCCTCAATGTCCTCATGCTTCTGCCCGACTTTCCCTCACAAGATACTGTGGAACCAGAGCCCTCCTCTACACGGTCCCGAAAAGCAGCTGCAGAAGTCAGCACTCATCACCAGTTAAATGAAAAACAGCCGATTGCAGCAGATATGTGCCTCATCCGCAACTGCAGTCTCTGCGGCACAGGCATTGGGTTTGTTTCCCTGTTGGAAAAGCACCTAGCGCAAGCTGCTGGTGTGCATCAGGATTTGCTGGATGCTAATTTCATACAAATATTAAGCGATATGGCTGTGTGAGCTAGGCAAAGGAGAGACAGGCTTACATAATGGAGATTTAATCTAGCATGCACGCTAGGAGAGGAAGGGAATTAGAAGTCAATAAATAGNCACCAGTGCTGAGTACAGAGGCACCATCACTTCCCTACTCCTGCTGGCCACGCTATTCCTGATACAGGCCAGAATGCTGTTGGCATTCTTGGCCACCTGGGCACTCTGCTGGCTCACGTTAATTCATTAATACTTGAATGAAAAGTTCAGCAAGGAAAATGAGTATCAACTTGAGTTAAGCCAGTGCCGAGCATGGGAGAAAGAATAAGACACAGAAGATAATTAAAGTTAAGTCTTCTTATTGCTCATGGCCTCTGAAGAACGTGTAAGATGATGGGAGCGTTAATTAGATGACTGCATCTCGGTAGCTGAAATAGTTCGTAGGTGGGCTGAGCCATAAACCAAACCATTCCCAGCATTTGAGAGAGGAGCTTCAGGCAGCTTCAAGATTATATGGGAGAAGAGAGCAAACAATGTCAGCTGCCTAACAGGAAAACATGGAATACTACTACCCTGAAGATGAATAGTGGGAAAAAAAATCACCTAATGATTCTTGCTCTTCGGTTTTGATCCAAATTTTATTTTATTGCTATGCTCATCCAGTAACAATATATTTAACCTTTTCTCTTCAGGATCAATAGCATACGTAGCAATAAGGATGAATATACCAAATTTAGCATGCATGGTCAATGTATACTTAAAAGAGAGTTTTCCCTAATTATAATGTGTGAAATAACAAATAAACTATTATTGTACTAACTCCCCAAATCCATGTTTACTCATGTTCACTGCCAGGATGGAGTAATTATATTTTATGTGAGGCTGTTATTAAAACTGAGCACATCCCCAGAGATCTTTGAAAATTGAGGTTTACACGTGTTAGGAAATGGCTTGCAATCACATTTAATGTATACATAAATCATCCTAGAAAGTAAACCAACAGAGACAAATGACTTGGTGTTGATGAGATTCATTAAATTTCTCATAAAGATAATATAAAAAGAATTTGACAAATAATCTATAGACAGCACAAATGAGCAAGCTGCAAGGAATTACTGTATTTCTCCACCTTCACACTGAAATCCTAGGAGGATCATATCAAATTCATATTCAGGTACCTAATGCACTGACTTTTCCAGTGGGCTGAAGACTGTCACCACCCACTGGTTTCAAAAGGAATTATGGGTGATCAAATCTGGATTTAAAAATAGAGGTAGGAAGGTTAAGCACGGTGTCTCTCACACAGGGCATCAGCCACGGTGGGATTCCAGCACAGGAGAGCTGAAAAGCCTTGCTCAAGGGGAGTTTTGCATTTTGGAAGTGAGGCCAGTATCTGCACACAGCCCTAGAGGAAGAAGCATTTACCACAAGCTAAGGATTTTTTTAAATTCGTAGGTGCATGGAGAATGAAGAGGACTGTCGAGGGCAATTGTTTTATTTGGAACATGAGTGGGATGGGGAACGGTGTAAATGGAGGCGAGAGACGCCCGTCCCGCAGCCCGACCCCCCCGGCACAGCTGGGGTCTGCCTGGGGTGAGGGCAGCCTGGGGTGGCAGTGGGGGGCCGATGATAAGCCATCCGGGGCAACCTGAGCTGCAGGCACCACTGGGCTCGTGGGCAGGTGAGTGCTGGGGGTACCTCAGACCCCCCCTCCCGGGGCTCCAGCTTTGTTTGTCAGGGAAGAAGGGATTTTCGGAGCAGCACCAGGCAGCGCTTGCAGACAGATGCTTGAGAATAAGCAGCCTTCCTGCTGCGGGAAGGCAGGCATCCGCTCCTCCAGCAAACAAGCTGGGGCCTGATCCTGGAGACTGTGCTCTCCCACCGAGACCCACGGGGTCTCAGTGATACACATCGTGCAAAGGGATTTTTCCACCCCAGTCAAGGGCATGGCCCCACATTTACCCTAGAGCTAGTGAGCACAAAATCTGTGGCTTCATTTTCCTTTCTTTTTTCAACAGTTTGTATTTTACAGGAGAGCTCCTGGTCTGCAGGACACTGTATGAAGGCCACCAAAAGTTAACCAGCCTGTTACCCCTCTGGGATATCCCTGCTCTTGCAGGGTAAAGGGGCTCAGCATGCATACATATGTACATATATACACACATACATATGGACAAAACCATAAGGAGACACTTCCAACAGCTTTCATCACTCCTTCCAAGTGAGTCATTACAGTTTCACCACAGCCTTCAGTAAGACTAGAGAATCCAGCAGCAGGACCTCAAAAATGCTACACAAAATATCCTGACACCTCACGGAGTCTTAGTAACAGAGTCATTCAGAGTCATGGTGTCCTGCAATATCCCTATCCAAACCCCTCCCCAATGTACGCAGCGCAAAATCTGGCCCGTTTTACTGTAACTGTGCAATGGATAAGATGTGTTAAATTTGGCTCTGTCGATACCCCACCTACACAACCAGAATAAAGAGCTTCAGTGGCTGGGCTCAGCCCTTTCTCAAAACTTAAAGCTCTGTGATGAAACTGAGAGAGATGCTACTCAATAAGCTTAAACCCTTGAAAGAGAGAAAAATGTACTGAACAGTAGTTCATATTGTTACTAATTTTAGTGTCGCGTCTGAAGCTCTTTTCAGATTGTTTCCCCGGAAGAGTGACAAGAGCAACAATGTGGTTTCAGCCTCTGACATGAAACTGTTTATCCAGAAACCTGGTGAAGGTGGTGCCTGTTTTGCTACCCTGTCCTCCGGATCCCTATCAGCGAGAGTGCCGCTCCTCCGGCAGAGCACTGTTAGCGCAGTGAAGGGATGTGAAGAACCTCACTGATGCAGGTGGACAAGGCACCTCCAAGGTGCGCAGGGCGCTAGGTGGCTGGGAATGCTGGCTTCGTTATCTCCTAGGGCTGCTGGCTATTATCCCAGTGCTGGAGAGCTAGTCAGCTTTGCCATGCCCATGCTGGGGCTACCCAAGCCTACCGAAATCTCACTGAAGCACCAAGGATTTAGGAGCTGAAGAGCTACAGGGTGAGCTGACCATAGGGGAGGGCAGGCGGCTCTTTTGCTGAAGGGATCCCCCAGCAGGAACGGCAGCTCCTCCCTTCATGCAGGAAGACCAGTGGCCTGCAGTGGCAGAAAGCAGGTGATCCTGTCATCTAGCTGGAAATGTTTTCCATCCCACTGTAAATCATTCATGCTTGTTTATCTAGTAGTGCTGGGCTAGAACGAGCAGCACTAGTCGCTGCTCGAGAGCATGGGAGAGGCACGAGACACACTGCGAGAACTGTAAGGCAGCTATTAGGAACAGTCAGGCATACTGAGGATGATGGGGACATCAGCATGACTTCTATCAAGTCTCATGGAAAAATCAATTAATTCATTCTTGGAGAAGCATAAGATAACAAAGTTGCATCAACAAATCTTGTCTGGTCCGTGCTGTTTGCGTCTTTAATTGCCAGGAAAAGGGAGCGCACCAGAACACGTGAGCGGTTACAAACCGCTTCCCTGTGGAGGAGGGACTGACCAGGTAAGATGCACTTAAACCAGGACAGGTCTTTCAGCTGTCTGCACTTTGTCAAGCATGGACGGACCGTGTCCAAATCCTTAGGTGAGTTGAGTCCGTGCTAATGAGCTTATCTGCAGGAGCATGCTAGATCAGCCACGACAAACCTAATTAAAATGGGTTTGCATCTCATCTGCTGCTGCCAGTCCTGCAATATCCTTGGTGTGTCTGTGTTTGTGAGGATGGATCTGCTCACGCTTTACTTCAGAGAAAGAAGAGAGGCTCCTGAGGAGGGAAAGTGTCTGCTGGAAACCACACGTAGATGTTTATGCCCGTTTGCAGGACGGAGCACGTGTCTCAGCTTTTTGGGGATCTGGCCCTGTGACAAGCCCTGCCCCTCAGGAAGAAGTGCCATTCCGCATCACTCAAACTTAGTACCAGCACCCCTAAACTCCAGTAATTTAGTTAAACTAATTGTTAAAGATATAGAAAATAGCACGAGCAAGGAATCAGTGGGGTTTGCCAATTACTGTCTTTCAATTTGGTTCATAAATGCTGCTGGGGAGCTGGGAGCCAATTTCAGGTGACTTACACTGGTCCAGATTCTCACCGTCACCGACCCCAGAGCTGCGCATACATGAGGTATTTTTGGTTTGAAAACAGTGTAAATGAATTGAGAGCTTGGCTCGTGGAGTGAGGACTGGATTACATGATGACAGAAGGGCTTTATAAACATTTATTATTCAAAATCTCTTCTGCAAACGCGAATACGCCTAGGCAATTATCTCACTTTAGCTGCAGATGGGCAATTTTGATGCAATTATTATGCACCTTCAGTACTACAAAGCTTTCAGTGCCATTCCTTTTGAAAACGTCTGAATTCAACAGAATGACAAACCTAATGAACTATTGCATCTTTTTCCTGTCAGCTGCACAACATCTAGTAGGTGCCATCAGCACGCTTCACGTGGAGGCGCTGTGCGGTCACGGCTGTTAGCCCAAAGGCACGCAAACGCCCAACACCCACTGACGGCAAACCCATCTGTGGCCTTCGGTAGCTGAGTTACTTGAGACAGGATGATTTGCTATTGCACTTTCGGATCATGACACTACATTGATTCCAGGATGTTATTTGTCATCTCTCTTTCAAATTTCCCGAATGAGATGTTTCTTACATGTGCCTAAAATCCGTGGTTATTTACTGTTCTGCACTAGACAAAGACTTTTTGGCTAATGAGACTCCAGATACCAGCAGCATAATAGTGGAAAGTGTCTGAAGCCACACTGACGAAGAGAACAGTTTGTTTTTAGCACAATTGCTATGGAGGAAACACACTTGTCTCCAGTTTCTCAAAAATACTTGTCTCTGGTTTCTTGCAGCAAACATATCCGGGAAGCCAGCTGTTATTTTTTTTTTAAATCCTTAAAACAAAACAAAGTTCAAGAAATATAAAGCAGCAGACAACATTTTGCAACTTGCCAGCCAAAAGTAAGGTCCACAATTAACTATACATATAACTGGTAAGATTTTCAAGAGGAATGTCTTCATTATGACTCCTGTTTACCTAAAAATAAAGCCAATTTGATGCTCACTTTTGAAAAGATCCCAAGAAAATATCTTTAGCAGTTTGGTAAATTTTATTTATACCTTCATTCATGTTAAGAAACAAATCTGTTAGCTGTTGCTGGTGTGTTCAGATCTTCCCTGGATACTTCCGAGTGACTTGTCTGGATGCCTGTAGTTTGGATGGGTCTGTGGCTGCTGAGCACTGGAACATCCCACGCTAAGAACCTGGAGCCCACCCCAGAAGTCAACACATTAGCAATACTACGCTAAGCACGCTGTCCATTTAAATCAAGTAGGATTTACTGATTTAGCTTAGCTCGTAGAAGAGCTAAAAGAACCATCTAGTTCATATGAGTGTTACGTTTTAGCGGAACTCAGGTGATCTGCTCCCACAACAGGCCGCATTTCCCTCACCAACTCCCATTCACAACCACTCTTTCAGGCTCCTCTTGTTTTTCAGACTCCTGACAGCTCAGCTGCACGCTGTTAGAAAGCTCTTCCCTTGTTTCAAACACCTCACTCCCTCTGTTTGATGCCACTTAGCTCCTTCTTCACCTTCTCCAAGCCATACATGATTTAGCTGACCTTTATCAAATCCCCCTACAGTTATCCTTTTTACATAATGAAGAGTAAAAGCCACATGGAACTTGCTAAGGCAGAAAGTAATGGCATGATAGGAATTACCTGGAACTACAGAAAAACACGGTTGCTTAAGTTGTTTCAAAAATCTATGAAATCGATAGAGCTCTCTGTTAAATGCTGTAAGACTTTCAGAGGGTTGGACGTAATTGCTAAAAATTTCATGGGTAAATGCAGGTCCGCAGGTACGTTAATGGAAGGCAGCTGATCATTTGGCTGTATGTCACTCCATCCTCTCTGGGATACTATTTTTCAACGTTCAGTTTTTCTACTTCAGTTCTTCAGACTCAAAAGACACTTAAAAAAAAAATAATGCGTGGAAGTAGGGTGAATTTCAGCCTGGTCAGAGCCCGAGTTCCCCTCTGAAAGAAGGAAAGACGAAACACATCTAAATAGTTATTAACTTGATACTTTTAATATTCACTAAGCCAGACCCTTCTCTGGTAAAAATCAGCATGCTGTCATAGGACTCAGTGGAGCTGTGCCATCTAAGGTCAAGTGCTGACTGGACCCATCATATTTAATATAGAGAACTTCATGAAATACTGAAAATGATAGGTGAAAATTTGTTCGATTATTAAAAATAAGCTAAGCAGAAAACTGTAGTGGGCTAATACCTTTTTTTTTTTTTAAATGTCAAGGTTAATAGAAAATAAATCAAATCCTCAGGGTTTGAATCAACATGTTCTCGCCTGAGGACAGACAAATATTTAAGGTGGCTCTGGCAAAAAACGGCAAACAGCAGCAGAACGGGTATCATTCATGCCAGTGCATTCTGGTACGGGTAATTTGGGGGTATCTAGAGACAGCACATTTAGAGATGCAATAAAGTACACATACATTTCAATAATAATAGTTATGTCTCATTCAGTGTCTGCAGATCACTAACCATTAACAAAATAAAAAAGTAGATACAATGTGGCTCTGCGCTGAGCAGGCTGGACTAGAGACCTCCCTCTCCAGGTCCCCAGCAGCCAGAATTACTCCATGTTTCTATGACCTGATGTTCAGGATATCATGGTGAGATGGTCTAACAGCAGCACCATTTGTTAGGTGGTGAAAACATCAGACAGCATTAGAGAGCTGTAGTTTCATTTTTATTCTAGGTACTATTAAGAGGTACTGAAGTAGTGGTGCAATTCTTGCTATTTTCTAGTGTGCTATTTAATAGGATAACTTTTCATAGCTGAATAATTATCTTTCCGTACTTAGAAATCTATATGTATCCCAGATGAAAGCATTATAAGCCAGACTAGTCAAGAAAGCTGTAGTTTCAATGCAGAAAAAGCAAGATACAATTTTCAGCTGGCCTGGCTGGCCTCTGCAATAGATACAGTAAAAAGAATTAAGTTTAAAAAAAACCCCACAGTATTTTGGTGAAGCAAAACATTTTTAGATTTACCGCAAATGCCAGATGACATAGAGGAACAGAGTCCTCCTGTGGCGAATGGACCTGGGCTCATACCATCCAAGGGTGCCCTGTGTTAGCAATATACTACATGAGGGTTAATACTGCTCTGTCACTGAAAGGGCATTTCTGATAACTTGAGATCCCTGGGCTTTAATATTGCATCTGCTGAAAGAGATGGGAGATGCCATCCTTCACGTGAGGCTTCCAGAGGCCCATTCCTACTGTGGGAGTCTGAACACTTTACCGAGGCAGTGGAAAGTTTTCAAAGATACGAAGGAAACGTTGCAGCAGTCTCTTAAATGCTTGTGAAATAAGCAGCTTCAGTAAACGAGTAAACAGCCCTCCAGCCCCAAAGAGAAGGAACATGATTTATAAATTAAGAAACCACGAGCAACAGACACCAGCTCCACATGGGGAAGCGCTCAGTTGGAGATACAAGGAACAGGGAACAGGTGAGGTGGCCCCAGTGGGCTCGTTAGTGTAGGCTTGCTGAAGACAAGAGGCTCAAATTATATGGCAATACCGTATGGCCATAAAGAAATGAGGCTCTTTCCTCTAAACTTGCTGAGTTTTAGCCCTGACCCCAAGGACTGACAAACAGACCAAGAGGGAGGTTGTTTCTTTTCTACAGCTAGGCTGAAAAGAAGTGGTCTTCACTAATTGCTACCCAAAGCAGGCAAACAAGATAAAAACCCCCAGATTTTGTTTCTCTTCTCCATTTTGGATCGGATTCTCTAGCAGAAAGCTACCATTTGGAAAGGTGTGTTAGCATGGGAAAACATACAAATGGTTGTACATGGGTGTGCGAGTACATAGATGAACCTGGCTGCCCATGAGCTCATCTTAGCATTGCTTCCCTCCAAAAAACCCTATGGGTGTTCACAGACAACATTATGCAGCTACTTGACAGGGTTTTCCAATTTGTGATGCCCTGCTCATATACCTATGTTGCTGCCAACCTTCACCTATGACTATTTCTCCCTTTTTACCAGCTCTAGGTCTGACTAAGAAGCAAGGGTGACCAGGTCCCGCAGACCCAGACTGAACAGGATCTTCAGCTAGGTACTTGTGCATTTACATGAGGCTGCCTTTTCATACAAACACAAACAATCCTGGGAAATCTGGACACGGTCCATAACCACTAGGCAGCTGGACAAAAAGGTTTTTTCCACTTCTGTAGTACCGCCAGCCTCCGACACTTCTCACTGCATCATCCGTCTTTATTGAGAGCTGTTAATTATAGCTATGAAGTCTGTTACCATACAGGCACTTTCCTTTTTTAAGCAGCTTTAAAGGTAGCTGCCTTCAAGATATTTTGACACAGATCTGGGCTGAAAAAAAAAAAGCAGAATTCCTTATCACTCCCTCCTGAGTTTTCTTGCTGTTTATGTTGCTGTTGTAAACAACATGGGAGAACCTGTCTAGGATAGTCCACATTTAATGAGTTTGTGCACTGGGTGTCAAGATACGCTTCCTGCAAAAGGACCAGCTACGGACTCTGTCTTCTTTCATGTTATGATGACTGGAAAAACAGCATATCCGTGCTCACCTCAGCTTTCTGCTTCTTTCCTCACACAGTAAACATGACCGCACACTTTTTTCCCAGTCCCTTTTTTCCCTCTGCCATCCATAAAATGCACTTACTTTTCTGTTTGTGCATGCAGGTCATGCCTGGAGGCAGGGAAAGGAGGAGGTGACCCCTGAGGACCCTTCAACCTGACTTCTTTGTTTCCACAGCCTCAGCCAGTGCAGAGGGGTCAGCACTGGTAGGATCAGTATAGGTGGATTTGCTCTTGAGATCTCCCGGGAAAAGCCCTTGCAGCATGGAAGCTTGGCAGCTACTAACCAGAGGAAGAGCCAGTTAATGAAGTGCAGTTTAACTACTGACCAGAGATCATTCAGTGCTGCAAGACACGAGATTTTTCCCAAGCAAAAGCCGTTCATAAACACATTGTTTCATAGCACATGCCCTGTCTGCAGGTAACAAGAACAATTACTTCTCTCTCTAGCCCTTGCCTCAAGCACCATTACCTCATAGGAGGCATATAATGTAATTATTTTAGAGCATCTGTTCAAGCCACAGCAGAGAAGACAAAAGCAATGGAACAAGATGACAAAATTACAGGACACCACTTAGTTCAATCATCCTTGGAATGATTTTGCAGGCCAGGCTCAAGATTAAAAGACACGTGTTTCTCCTGATCAGGTAGGGTAGTACCCAATTTTTATTCTTGATTAGCATTCCACAAAGGTCCAAAAGCCCAGAAAAGGTGATCCTCAATAGACGAAGGGTCTTCAGATTAAGGGAAAGTTTTTCACTGTGCGTGAACATTAAGCTGTTTCCAGAACACCATGGTTTGAAATACAAATGCAATCCCCAAGTGTAAACTGGGAGCCTAAATTAGAAAGGAGTGGTTTACTAAAGAAGGAACCACAACTGTTTTCTTGCAGAAGCTAAGGCATGAGTGCTTAAAGGCAGTGTTAGCTACCTGAATAGAAAGAATTAGCAAACTAGTCAAATGTAAGTTTAAAGACATTCTCTTAAACGCGTTTTCAGGAGATGTAAAAGCTGGGGTAGGTTTAGAAAGGGAGGTAAGCATACAAATGCCACTTTATGTGCCCGAGACCTACATGCAGCTTTGCATTATGAGAGCTGCCTCCAGAGAAGTTAGGACTCAGACATTAATTTGGGGCCATTCTGCCAGCCACTCACATCATCAGCCCAATGTAGGAACCAAACACCCATCCCATGCTACAAAGAGCGGGAAACCATGACACTAATCTTTAGTCACCTAAGAAAACAAGTCTCCCTAAGGAAGTAGCCGAAACGATAATTTACGTGATACTCTGGCAATAATGCAGCACAGCTGTATTATCTCTCAAGGTAGCAGCAAGGAGCCACCTCCAGAACTTCCATGGGGTGACGCACCCTTAGCTCACGTCCCACAAGGACACGCTTTCCTTTTCAAAAGGAAAGAGACAGCAGCTACCGCAGGCTTCATCAGGAAGAGGTAATTATTGAACTTTGAGAAACAGAAGTTAACAACACCCTGAGCTCTGGGGCTTGGGCTTCAGCTGAGCTAAACCCAAATGAATGCTCCATGCCCTAGCTTGATGCTGTACACACAGCAGGTTGAACATCGGATGGATGCCCACCAGCACTGCCCCTACCACAAACGCCACACTGTTCCAGCAGAAGGCTTCACTACTACTGCTACTTGCTAACAGTACAATTTGGCCTTGTCTTCAGATAGAACCCCTGGAAGAAAAGTGCAGATTTGGCGAAAACAGTCTGAGAAGTGATACCATGTCCCACCAATAATGCACCACCACCACCAGTTCAGACATCTGCAGGAGTGATATAGATGACCACAAGTATGATAAACCTCTTGCACAATATCCACATTTATCCATTTTAATTAAATGCTTTGATACCAAGCACAAAGGTAAGTCCTGAAAGACTGATGCAGAGATCAAACTGATTTAATTTGGAGTTAGTCCTGGCTTGTATCTAACTCAGGTAAGAATCAGATGATCTATCTTTTAACTTCAAGGGTCCTTTTTTTTCTTTGGTTGTTGGTGTTTTTTTTCCCCCAACAAGCTAATGTGAACTGGAACCGTGAAGTGATTTTATTTTGAGGAACACAACATAAATAGATATTATTTTAAGTCTAATGTACTGAATTGGACAAACAGTGTTTATAAACTGAAGTTTTTTGAAAGAAAACATGCTTCATTGGGTGACTTTTGCATTCATCATGTCTTGATGCCTTCGTAGCTTATTTATGACTCTATTAATGCTGTCTGCTGTAGTGGTGAAGCTCCCACCTAAGTAGTAATATAAATCAGGACGATGCAAAAAGTCGACCACACTGCAACATTTTAATGCTGCTGGGTAAGAGAGACTCATGAATAGAAAATGCTGAAAATCAATAGTAAAAAAAGCATCCAGTCACGCCAAATCAGGCTCTGACCTTCTTCCCCCTCAGAGTTCCATCGTGGCCGGGCAGCTGGTTACCAGCACTGCACGTCATGGTTCTCTGCCTGCTGCAGAGAGGAGGGCAGTGCCCACAGGGCAGCGAGTTGCACTTTCGTATGAGTTGGGATCAAAATAACGGTCCCAGCTCTTGGAATTACTGGAGATGCCAGGCTAGTGCCTCGTCTCCTCCATGCTAGCAGAAAATACACGTGAAACACATTTAGAAACTGGGCCACATTCTCCTGGACATCACATGAAGCTATGGCACTGATAATTTTCAGCTACTGAAAAGCTGTCTCGATTCTGAGCCCATATGCGTATAAACCAAAAGTGACTCTTGTGAAGTTAGTACGTTGGTAAATCAGAGTAAATGAGATGTACTACATTAGTCCTTTACCATTGTTGCCCCCTATCTTTTTGGTTCCATTTCAACTATACTTTGGTGTTACCCACAACTTTTTTCTTTCTTTTCAAAGTAAAATCTTCATATTCTGAAAGATTAATGGCAGCTAATTTGTGGCACTATAGAGACAAAACTGATTCAGTGAAAAAGAACATGTTACAACGTGGTTGTAGATTGGTGTAGGTATGTGCGATGATTTTTTCATTCATCCAACACATCAGCTCTAGTCAAGGTTATGGAAAAGATTTAGTTTTAGCTTTAGCCCTAATGCTTTATGAAATAAAAATCAAGATCTAAATGATAAACAAATAACTAAATAATCACGCAAATCATTCTGGAAAGTCCTGCCCTTTCCTTCTCAAAAAATCATGAGATAAGACTTTACCATCAAAATAAGCAACCTTTCTGAGATATTCTCCTGCTAAAATGTGAACACGATCCTCCATTATTCCCCCAGTTGGCACACAGAAAGTAGAGGTGTATTTTGTCCTGCATACAGATATACAAAGCTAAGCAATATCTTACAGAGATTTTAATTTAATCTTTCATGTAGCCAGGGAGCTTTAAGCTCTAGTGCTTTTAATTTATGTTACCTCATAAATTAATAATGTAGGTATGACGAAGGGTAGCTCATCAGATTAAATGTGTCATTTTATAAAGCTGTTTGGAAGCAAAAAGTATGAAGCCAACATTAAGTAGTCTTAAATGATCCATTAGGTGCATAAATCATTACATGTGTTATTTCTGGACTGGACAGTGGTTGAAATGAATGATAATTTCGTTACGGTAATTTTATTTCAAGCTAGTGAGCACTTGCACAAGAAGTAAGAGAGTGGCGCTGACCCTGGAGTGCTCTTCAGTGGCCTGCCAGAGCTCTCTGCATCACTCCCACACACGCAGGCCAGTGCCAAGGGTGGGTGGCACCCTTGGGACCGAGCATGGGACAAGTTCTCCCTGAGTGGTCTACACTTGGGCACAACTCTGGCATTTGATGGAGCTGCACAGGGAGCCTAGAGTAGTTTGGATGTGAATGCGTTAGTTTTGGGTTGCTTTGAAGAGTGCCTCTCTCCCCCTGCTGTGGACGCAACTGATAGTCTACTTCCGTTTAATTAGAAAATTCCTTACCATGCAATACGGGTCAATCAGAAATGCTTAATACTTTACATTATGGCCTAATACTCAGAATCTTATATAGCAACTGAATAAACCTGCTCTTAAATTTAATGTGCTACTATAAAACTTCGTTGGCAAATTCATTACAAGTGCTATAAAATGGGGAAAAAAAAGCCGTGCAGCTGTAAACCGGTTTGTATCCACAACACATATGTTCTTCTGTGAAACTAAAACCATACAAATTCATATATATATAGCATAGTGTGTGTGTGTATACATATATATATACTGTATATGTGTGTGTGTATATATATATATATACTGGTATAATAGAACAGGAATTTAAACCCATAATAAACCATATAATCTGTATAGGAGAGACTATATATCTATTCACTGTTCCTACATTTTATGACCCCTCTTTTGTATAATTTTTCCTAATGGTTGCTGTTACATGCTCTTTAGCTGTATGGTGAGGTACCCCAAAGCACTCCCGCTGGCCGAGGCCCCGGAAAGCCGCTCACCAAGGAAGGGGCAGTGGGAAGGCACTGCCTGTGCCACAGTGAGGGGACACTGAGCTGCCCAGCTCTGCTGAGGAGGAGGTGGCTGCGCAGGTGTCCTCGGGGAGCGTTGCTGCCAGAAAAATCAGGTGCCTGTGGATCTCAGCAACCTGTGTAGGCAAGTTCTGAGAATCCCTTCCTTTACTACCTCTCTACTAAGGTGACTTAGATTTCGTATTTCTGCCTTCTTCCCATTTATGCCATTGCAAATGCCTGCCAGAGAGCTCAGATAGTATATAAAATATAAATGATGGTGACAGACAAAAGAAGCAGCCGATGATTAAACAAGTTGCTTGTTAGTTCCAGGTCAGAATTGTCTTATTTTAACTACCCAGAAGCCCGTGCAATGCTTCCCTAACACATCCAACTGTCCCTGGAGTGCAAACTTTCCTGAAGATGGTAATGCCTCAAATAGAGCTGCAAAGTTGCTGTATATGTCTCTCTCTCTCTCTGTCTCTGCATACACATATAATATGCAAAAAACAGGAATAATTAAGAGTCTGGAACTCAACACTTGGGTTTTCAGAATCTCAGCCATACCAGAGCAGGCAGATGAACAGTAATTCTTTTTATTGTAATTCTTAGTGCAGGACCACTGAAAGGTCTCAGTGTAGATAGCGGACGTGCTGAAGCACAGGTGGTAGGGGACAGTGCCCCCTCTGAAGGGCTGTCTCATCCAAACAAACAGAGAGTAAGGAAACCAGATGTTTGTAGTGACTTGCTCAAAACCCCAAAACAAATCTGCAGCAAAGCTAGGAATCGAGGTCATATCTCCAAACGCCCAAGTCTACCTGGACATCAGGAAAAAACTCTTTAAATTAACCCTATTCAACCCGCTGGTCAGATACACAAATGCACTTTCTTTGCTAAGCCTGCTGCAAGCTTACTTGTAATGATCATCGAATCATAGAATTGGGGAGGTTGGAAGGGACCTTTAAGATCATCAAGTCCAACCATTAACCTATCCTGACAAAAAAAACCCTTCTAAACCATGTCCCTAAGTACCACATCTACCCTTTTCTTAAACACCTCCAGGGATGGTGAATCCACCACCTCCCTGGGTAGCCTGTTCCAATGTTTAATAGCCCTTTCAGTGAAAAAATGTTTCCTGATATCCAATCTAAACCTGCCCTGACATAACTTGAACCCGTTTCCTCTTGTCCTATGCCTTGTCACCAGGGAGAAGAGGTCAGCCCCCATCTCTCTA